>VXAL01016826.1:12918-28227 GCA_013399475.1 Chauna torquata
AGTACCTTCTAAGTACAAAATTATTTAACTTGCTGATCTACAGCAATATTCTTAATAGTTCACCTTTCAGTTCAGTAATGAATCCTTAATAAAATTAACATCTATCCCATCTTCATGATCTTGTAGAAACTGAACAGTTCTTCAAATTTCATTCATAGCTAACGTCCTGAAATCCTGTGAACTGAGTGCAGATAGTCAGGTCTGTTGTCAAAGTGCATAGAAATCTTTCTTCACCTCTCAGAGGTGTACAGGGTTTATCTCTAATAAAGGTCATCATGTCTCAGGAGCAGAAAGGCAGCCGGAGTCCAGACCACTTTACCTCAAGTACTTTCATGGCCCTAACTCAAAAGAGAGCTGCTGGTGCCTTATTTTGCAGAGCAGGCAGAAATGAGGTGGAGTAGAGCAATATACCAAAACGCAAATGTGTTCTTGAAACATTCCTCCATGCAAAGGTGGCTCAGTGGACATGGAAGCTACCCTAATGTGCGTGCTACTGCAGAGTTTATAGAATGACTCTTTGCCTCCTTACAATGACCAAGATGAAATGACCATCTTCAGTTTCTTTTCTGCTAGTTTTTCCTCCTCATCGTTACATTGCTGAGGCTCATAGAGGTGAGGATTTAGGCTTTAAATCATAGGATAATTCAACTATTTTATATTAACACTAGTCAGAATAAAGGAGTGTTCCCATTTCTCCTTCAAGAAGCCACAGAAGGTATGTTATTTATCAGCAAAGTATATTTTTAATATCTTGAGAACTATGATTAAATGCATAGCAAAACTCCCTAGATCTGATTCAAGATATGACTTCAAGAGATGACTTTTCAGCACCAAAATTGTTTCTACTTCACTCTGCTATTCTTGAGAAACCAATTTAAAATATTACCTATTTTTNTTATGATCTTGTACACCCAAGCAAACGCTTTTTCACCTGCTGTAATTTTACAGCCTGTAGGAGTGTTTTATTTATTAAATTTTTTGTGTGCCATTTTGCCAAACGATTTTGAAAAGTGGGACAGTTTTTGGTTTTGACAGCATTGTCTCCTCAGTACGATAGGACTGATCTTCAGGAAAGACTTTCCACTCATTCTTTCTATTCCTGACTTTATTGCTTTGTGACTCCAAAGGATTTGTGAGTAACACTTACTCTGAGATTTCAGGTTCTGGTTAGACTTGGGTGTATGTAAACAGCTTAAAATACTGAAATATTCAAATAAATACAGTGGAATTATGGATATACTTCATTGGCCAAGATATGCATGCTATCTGAGATCTGCAAGCCTTACATTTTGAAAACTGTCATTAAACATTGGAATAGTCTGTGACAGTTTACATAGCTTTCATATTACGTATTTATAGCGTGCACTTAAACGTCTTTTTTGCTCTCAGAACTGCTGGGAGGAATGAAAAATATACATCAACCCAATGAATCTCTGCCAGAGCAGAAGGTCAAGAAGAACTATCCATATATAAGGAAAAGGTGGGATGCCACCAACATTATCAATTAAATTTCTCCTCCTTTCTTTTCTTTTCTAACTTTTTCATAAAGACATTTATAGCAGACCAGCATGACACTAACTGAACCTTGCTGCTGTGTGCAGCCGTTATGCCACTAATTTGATAAAGTAACCAAGTATTTCTCAAGCCACTTAAATCCAAGATACAAATTTTGCAAAAACATATTATATGGTAAATTTCATTCTGTAAGGTAGAATAAGACAAAGAAAAATTAAGTGAGCTGTAACTCATGCAAAAACTGACAATTCTTAATGCTCAAACTAAATATGATGAGAGACTAGTAACAAATCCACATATCAAGAAAAATAAAGAAAACTGGGACAAACATACATAAAAATTACACTGAATAGTGCTACATGACTGTTTTTCTTTCTGCCTGTTGCTTTTTAGCTTCTCTTTATCCTCGCTTACTCAGACACTAAGATGAAATTTGTGTCCAAATTTCTGGACACATTTTCTGGAATAAAAGTCGGGGCTTAAGCTCTGAATGTCATCAGCACAAACCAAAAGTGTCCTGATTCTCAAAAGTGATTAATATGCTCTCAATGAAATAAACAGGAGTCAGTGAATTCTCAGCAGCTTTTAAAATAATTCCATGTATTTAGGAGCTTTTGTTGTTGCACTAAGAAATTGTAATGCAAGACATGCTGTGGAGTTTGCCATTCCTATTTCTGAAACTGTAGTGTTTACCTTGATTTCCTCTAATCCAGTAGTTGTAAACCTCTTTCCTTTTCTAGTTAAACTCATTTAACTTCTCTATTTTCCTGTTTACCCAAAATGCTATATCTAAGAATACCATCTTCAGCTACTGTTATCACAGCAAATGTCTTGTCCTGCTGCAGCAAATGTCTTGTCCTGCTGTACACTTGCATCTAAGCTGTTACTCTGCTATGAGAGTCGACACAATTTTACCACTAAATAACCTTACCTACTATTCCCCAGGATTTCTTTATACTCTCATTGGAAAACTATCCTTTAGGTGCTGTTTTTTTGCCTTCTAATATTCGTATGCTCATTGTCGTCTTCCCAAATCCTCAGACTTCTCATGTTCTCTTTTCCCTTCAAATGCTTTCTAATGTTTTTGTCAAAGTTTTATTATGCTGATGTTGACAGTGATTATGTCTGCATAGCTTATGGATTGAAGCTAATGTGTGATGTATAAAGTCTACAAGTGAAAGGGTTTTGCTTTTCAGAGGATTTTGAAATGCTTTGGACATATGAAATGCTGGCCAAAAAACAAACAAAACAAAACTAAAAAAAACCCAAACTTTATTAAACTTGTTGCAAAAACACAAGATAAATTCTTGTTTGTGACATGCATGGAAAATCTCCACTCCTATACACAGTTCTTTGCATCCATGGAACACCCATGAATGCCACATTAATGCTAGTCAAACCTTACATTCGTAAAAGGGACGTGGACTATTAAAAATGATATCTGCTTTGGATTGTGAAAAAATTTAACCTTTAAAAAAATGCTGCAGAATTTGAAAGTCGGTATTTCCTGCTGTGTATGGGACCAGGTAGTGAACTGCAAGATTTGAGATACCTCTCTCAGTAGTGCATCTAATATGTGAACTTGTGCAAATCAGTTTTTTTTGTCCACCTTTTATTTTGTAGCAAACTTGGGGCAAGAATCAACAGTTGTAAATTATATATATATGTATTTTTTAGTACAATGTGGCCCTGATATGACTTAGGGTTTTATGATTGTTAATGGTAATACTGGTAATTGATAGTACTATAATCAGTACTTTCAGGAAATTGAAATACACTGATTGAGTTCAACTTGGTTATTTTAATTTAGTTTTGTCCCATATCGTCTACTAACTCATGCTTATTTAGGAGCGGTATTCTACTCTGCAAGTATCACTGTAAGAGTACATTTTTGCCAACTCTCCTGAGTCATGCCTCTACTTCCATAGAGCAAATAGACTGATAAAAAAATAGATGTGTAGAACAGTTTTTCTTTTCTCCTCTCCTCTCCTCTCCTCTCCTCTCCACTTTTTTCTTTGTTTCTGTTAGTTGCATGAGGTCAATGAAGTGCAAAATCAACATAATTATAACTATATTTTGACTAAGAGACTGCATTTTTCTTTTATGAATAGTTATGCCACTCTGTTGAACTTGTCATCAGCACAGGCTAGAAAAGAACAGATTTCTTGCTAGCTATTCGAATACAAGAGGTATAGCCGGATGGGGTTCTTTGCTCTGAAAGAGAAGCTATGCACAGTAGGACTCCCTGGAAGACAATGACCCAAATTCTGAAGTACAGAAAGGAAAAGAAAATAAAGCAGAGAACACGTAGATGAATCGTTGTTTTTAGCAAGGTATGTGCATGTTTAATTCAAAGTTATCCATGTCTTCAATATATTTAGTTACTTTCCTAAAATTCTGGGGCTTGTGTGACTGGCTGTCTCATATTCCAGAACAGCTAAAAATGTAGATAAATAAATTAGCTGGTGCTTTGACTGTAGACTATAAGAAGGTATGAAAACAGGGAAGTGGGGAGTAGAAGGCTGAGGTCTCAACTTGTCACAGAAACAAAAAAAATCAGAGGTTATCAGTGTCAAAGTACAACACATTGTGGATACAGTGTGTTAGAGAGACAAAAGAGTCAGACTCACAATTAGGCAAGAACCCAGATGTCTGAGAATCTAGTATAGTTACTCTAATGAATATCAGACCAGAGGACACTATCAAAGCCCCAACACTTTAGTCATCAGACTCTGCATGGAAACTGCTGGAACACAACAAATGCAATACCCCAGTGTGGTATTTTAGAAACCCTTGAAGTTACCACTCTTGTGCCCTTTAAGTAAGCAATTCTCACGTTTCAAATGTTTAACTGCATTAATTTGTGTTGCATATTAATTCAAATTCGAATGAAATTGAAAATAACAGAAACATTCTTTTCCATAGAAATCATGTTGAGAAAATGACATAGAGCTGAAAAATCTCTGATGATAAAATGCCTTTCAGAGCATTTATCTCTATGAAGCCACGATAAGCAGCTGTTACCTTTGTCATACCATTTCACAAATCCCTAACAACATTACTTAAAAAGGACTTTAAAGTTAATTTTGAAAGTCTTGGTCATACAGACAGCAGTAAGAAAACAAAAACAACAGAGGGCCAAAAGTAAATGCAGCTCGGGGGACTGGATGGTTTTCTATAAGATGGTCTGCAAGCACATCTTTGGAATTGTTTCCTTTGGTTGGACTTTTTAGCTCTTCCTGCAATGCTAGTATTTTATAGAAGGCACACAGGGTGTGGAACTGGAGTTATTTGGTACATTGTTTGGTTAGGTTTTCACAATGGTTCTTGTGGAACTAGCTTGTACTGCGAGCATTGAAGAAGTTATCTTTGATATTTTTCTGCATTAATATTTGTTAATAAATTGTTCTCCCCTGCAGTGTCTGTAAAAGTTAAGTCACTAAAATCCACGAGTCTTTTGAGTCTGCTATCCTGTACAGTGGTAGGTTTTCTTTTAACTACCCACAGGTGGTTACCAGGTACCTGGTAACTACCAGGTGCTTACTCTATACTTTCTCTGCATGCAGGTCTGAGTTTGACATCATTGGGATTCCAGAGAGAGCAAGATTGCAGAGGAGATCCTCACATTGGATATGAAAGTGCAGTGCAGTCTGAGAATTTTTCCTTCAGCCAAGGTAGTCTGTTTCCAGGGGGAAAACAAACAAACATACAAAAAACCTATTAAACCGTGATGCATTGATTGAGAAAATTCTTCTGCTTTCTTACCTATTTAGAGAATGTAATGAGTTAATGCCACCCGAGTTCTGCCTTGAGATTGTGTTGTCTGCTTGAACAGCCTTTTATCCAGTACCTACAATTCATGGCAGTAGCTATACTGCCACAATATGCATGCTTTTAGCTTTGTGTCTCAACGTGCTGGTAGTGCACACTAGCTAGATCTGTGGAGTTAACTGTGACACTGAAGAAATAACTATGTCCCTTCCTATGCAGCCACTACTAAATAAGGACTTGGAAGCCGTGGAATCTTACGGAATTTTCAGACTTTGAAACAAATTATTTTTATATGTTGACATTTTTTTTTTCATGGTCTGTAAAATATTCTAGTGAATAATGGTCTTTGAAGAAAACTTGCTGAATTATAATCAAAATAATTTGCATCAGACACCTGAGATTTAATAGTCAAGCTTATCTAGTTGAAGAACAAAAATGAACGGTGTAGCTAATATAAATAATCTGATTTTTAAATTAAATATTCAAAATAAACTACCCCAAAGTTGTTAGATATCTAATAAACCATCAGTATATTTTTGAGGAATAAATCTGTAATGCAAATAATTCAATAACTGAAGAATAATGTGTTCTGTTTGCAGACAATTTATGAACAGAAAAAAGAGATGAAATAAATCAAATATTAGTTTTGAATTACCTGTTCACCTTTATTAAACAGTTACTATAATGTGAATTAGAGAATTGCACTGGGTTTCTTGAACTGTCTAGGGAAGGTCATCTTTGTTGTGGCATATTAGTGTTAAATGGTAGGCTTGGTACTTTTAAATTATTCTGTAAATATGAGTCCATAAAAGATATTAGTCATATTTTCAAAGTGCGTGATACATGCCAGGAAAGCATGAAATAAAATGAAAAAAAAAAAAGCCTGTAATTGGCAGAATGTTAATAAGTTAACACTTCTTACAGAATAGGATGCAACAGTTGGACTCAGGTTTGAAGTACATAGTATGACTCTGAACTGCCTATTATTATTCCATCAAGTTTCTGACTTGATGAAGAGAACTGAGCTGAAATTCTATAATACTCCTTCTAATACAGAAACAATTCCATCACTCACTTAACTGTATGTAATTAAGTGTATTATTTTACAGTAATTTTGCCCACCAGCATTTTCACCAGTTTCCATGAACATAGACTTCTAAAACCAGATCCAAATATCCTGCACAAAATCTTAAAGAAGAAAATAATCAGTTCAAAATCTTTTTTTTTTTTTCAGTGCAGCCAATCTCTCTAAATCCAGTCTATGTAACTTAGCATATGTTCAGACAAGTTCTGCTAAAAGATTTGCGAATTAAGATAATTGTCTTAAATTCATGTTGATAAATTTCCTGTATGTCCAAGTTTTTATGTGTCTGTATTTTGGTATTTTCCTATAATCATATTTAATAGCTGATGCACCCTAGTATCTTATAATATATATATATTTTTTTTGTCACTGTAACTCATCCCAGCAGATGGTCTTAGAATTCACTTGTATTCACCTGCTACATTTAGTCCTCTTGGGTTTGTGAGCAGATCCATGAATCCAGGAAGAATCACTACATCCTACAAGCCTTATGTTTATGCTCCTTCAAACAGAAATATTTCTTCTCTGCTTTATCTCATGTTTCTAGTGAGAGTCTCAGCTGGTTGTTTTAAACTCAATTGATATGTGGCATTTGGTTTACATCAAGCAAATTGTGAAATCACATTTTGGAGCCACTATACAAGGTATCCTTAACTAGTAATTTACAATGAATTTGACCAGAACAGTGAGAAAACTGTAACAAATACTTCTACATCTTTAAAGGGAAGGAAAATGCATGATTGATCATTCATAACTGACGTAGGAGACCAGAAAAGGAGGTGCTTTTAAAGAAAAAAAATATCTGGAGAAGGAATACAAACATGCACATTAAAAAATCCTGAGGCAGAATTATGTACTGGTATTTTTAAAAGTAACATGTTGCTGCTTTAAGACTCATTAAAACAAAATCTTCTTGATGTTAAATTTCTCTTACAGAAATGCCAGAAGTACTTTATTCTTAGACACCCTATGACTATTTAATCACAATTTCTATGAGAAAAGACTATTGTATATCATGATTCTAGCAATTAGGAACTTTAAATGTATCATTATATTAAAGAGACTCTGCACACTTTCCAACCTGTAGTCATCTTGAGAAAAATGTCATAATTAATTGCTCTGTTGACTGTTTTGAGGGGAAGAAAAAGAGAATCTGAGTCCTGATGAAACTGTAAGTAGTCAAACTTTTCTCAGGAAGAGGAGAGACTAAGGCATTTCTTGTGTAAACTGCTAAATATATCTCAATAGGCTAGTCTAACGAAGACCATGAATAGCTAAGCATCTTGACAAAATGATAAATAGTCCCTTTTATCAAGGGGAAAATGTTGTAAATAAGCTTTTCTAATGCTTTTATTTTATGAGATTAAATTAATTTTTCATTGCTTTATTTTACCGCATTACCTTTAACTAGGACACTGACTATTCCTTGCAATTTATACAGTGTACATTTCTTTTGAAAGCAAATGCCTTCCTATAGTAAAATTTGATCCTCTTCTACATTTTTTTTCCCCCAAATTTGCACTGCTTGATATCCAGAGTAACTCAGCTAAAGTCAATGGACTTGCTCTAAATTCATCCTTGTGTAAATGGGAATGGATTTTGGCTCACAGTGCTCTCAGTCAGCCTTGTGGTCCCCCTTCCCTCTCAAATATCAGCCATGCATTTGTGCATTTGTCAAATAGGTATTAGTTCATTAAGTGTTTCAGGAAAAAAAAAAAAAAAAAAGGAACGATTGTCCTTCTAATTTACTACTTTCACATGACACGTTTGCCACTGCAGGCCACCAAGACAGTGAGCTGAAGAATTTCAATGTGCATCTGTGAACTAAGCAATTATTATCTTCAGGCTTGACTTGCTGTCTCATAATTTTGGTTGTGCCTGGTGTCATTCTCTCATAAGACTATCTACATATAAACAGAGGGGTGTGTGATGGAGGACCATGAGATTTGAATATGAATTATCTCTTTGTTGTGTATTGTATCTTATGCATAAATTCATGGCTTTACCGTTTGCAAGTTATCAGAAGATAAAAACATTTCATGGGTGAAAATTGTTCTCGTTATTCCATTCCTTATATTATTTTTCTGTATTGTGGCTTTTAATTTACTGTGTTTTTTTTTTTTTAATTTATTTCTAAATAGGCTTTTTATGGAATACATTATGTCAGGATTTAAATAAAGGATGCCCCTTGTCTGGCATTAAGTTCCTATGCATATGGGTAATGATGCCAGACCTGCAATAAGTTAGGGGTGCTTTTTCCAGTGCACATGCAGTGCTTTAAGTCTGGGACTCATTTTTGGAGCTTTTTCAAACCGTACCTCTGAATGACTCCTTGTTTTGATTCCCAGGATCAAATGTGAAAATCAAAGCTGTTATGACTAGGGTCGGTTTGCAATATTCAATACCACAAACAAGACAGCAAGAGTGTGCTCACCACACAGGTTTTTGTCTAGCCACTACTGCAACGTGGCTAAGCAGCCAAACTCATAGAACTGCCACGTACAATAAATATTAGGTCTGACCTCTTGGCTAAGATCAAGTGTGAAATCACTTTAATACCTGATACATTACCTCCCATGGGACTATGTCCTACTCTTGCAAGGAAATAGACTCAGTAATCTGACAGGTTGTTTTCTCTGCTAGCTACTACTAGGCACAGATGTACTAAAAGCAGCTATAAAGGGAAGGTTCTGGAAGACGGGGATGGGCACTAAGTGCTCTCTACTTTATTGGGAAATCTTGTTCTGGCTCAATAAAGAGAATTTGTTCTGTTATGGAAATAAAAGTGCTTTTTCAGTCTCTCAAGCAGAGCAGTATGTTGACAGAATTAGTAGCATGTTCACTGCTGAAGAATTTATGTCTTAAGTTCTGGGATATAGACCAAGATCTTTATAAAAAGATGTGGAAATGACAAGTAGAGGCTGTAGACTGGATTTTTTTTTATTGTGAATATCCCTGCCTGAGCCACTCTTGCAACAGCACTACTTCTCTATAAAGCTTCATCAAGACTTAGTACAGTCAGTAAGTAAGCTGAAGAAGAAAACAGGAGTTCAGGTACCTCCCTTTTTTTGGCAGTGTGTATAATTTCATAGAATCATAGAAACACAAGGTTGGAAAGGACCTACAAGATCATCTAGTCCAACCGTCATCCTGTCTCCAATACTACCCACTAAGTTACTAAATCATATCTTGTAGCACCTTGTCCAGGCTCTTCTTGAACACCACGAGGGTCGGTGACTCCGCCACCTCCCTGGTCAGGCCGTTCCAGTGCTTCACCACTTTCTGAGAGAAAAAGTTTTTCCTGATATCTAGTCTAAATCTCCCCAGGCACAACCTGTGGCCATTTCCTCAAGTAATTTAGGGCTGTGTAACTACTTTTCCTCCACTGGAACTCAGAGGATGTAATTTCACAATCTAATAATTTGGCTGTGGTTCATGTCAATGTCCTTCCCTCAACACCATGCTGCCTGTGTGTTTGTTCATTCCCAGGTGCTATTTTGTTGCAGATCAATTAGTCTCTTCTGAGATACAGTTAAGGTGCAGTTCAGGACAGAAATTTTTTACTAGAGGTCATTTGGCTCCATCTGTCATGTGTAGGCCCTTGACATCAGCAGATCATACCTCATATACAAATACTCCTTCACAACCTTGCTCTAGGCTCACAACAAGCATCTTCCTTGTCATCTTACAACAGCACCGCTCTGACCAGATTAGACACAGATTTCATTATAACTGAGAAGTTTTGAGCCAGAAAAAGAAAAAGTACATTGATGAAATAATCATGCCTTAGGTCAGAGGAATGCCACATGGGACAAAGTGCTAAGCAATGTCAATGTGGTTGGCTATGAGCATCGTAAATACAAGCTGCTCTGCATTACTTTGCACCCTTTGTGGCAAATACTTGTAGCAGTGAAAGGGAGGCTGGATGTTTTTTTCCCCTGAGATTAAATGCTGAAAGGGCTATTTTTAAGCATGGGTGCTGGAGGAAGAAAATAAGGCTCTTCTCATTCAGCATTGTTAGCTGTAGGGTCACTCATTTACAGTGGGTGCCTCCACATCAATCATTTCATAGGCTGGTAGCAATGATGTCATGTGGGAAACGAGGGGTGGAGGTGGAAAAAGTCTATAATATGGGATTCCCACTCTCTGGATGAGTGCTTTTTCATGTAACACCTTAGAGAGTACCCACATATTCAAATGAACAAGGTTTTTGGCTGCTGACCCATGCAGTACTTTTTGCTGCTGGTGTGCATTCAGCTCTGCTTAAAGTACACCTAAAGTTTAGCTCTTTAGTTGGTGATGGAGCTTAGTAGGTGCCTGTCAGGTTTGCAAGGGTTCTTTTGCCGATACTTGGGAGCATAATTTGAAGTATTCCATGGTACCAGTGAATTTAGGACCAAAGCATAGGCTGTCAATGAATCTAAGATATTTTTGTCTGCAGATACTCTTGTGACAGTTTGGAAATTGTCTGTGGAGAGGAAAGAGTGGAGAAGAAAGTTTTATTTTGGCACCCAAATCCCATTGCTACTGTAGCCACTGTGAATCATGCCTTAAATATCTGTGGATCATGCCTTAAATCTCTGTGGATCTTTGAGACCAGCATGAGGGGACATATGAATACAGCCATGTAGCACTTAAAGTTTTCCCATTTCTTTTGGCACTTAAATACAAGGAAACAAGAGTAATTTTTCTGAAAGAAGACTTTGCAGGAAGTATGCATGGCAGGAGAATGATGGAATAGCCTTTTCTAATCTCCATACCAGTCCCTAGCCTCAAGCAGAAGTCTGTAGGGAACTACGGGAACCTCCTTGCTATCCCAACCCCCACCTCCTGTCAGGTTTCAAGCAGTTTTGTGAAACAAGGACTCCTTTGCCCAGTGCCTGAGGAGGTGCATTCCTGTGCCCCGCAGCAGTGCATCTGTGGCAATGTCCCAGCTACCTGCTGGAGCTGTACCATTCTTCCCCAGGACACTCATCGCTGAAGGCTCCCCTGTGGGGATGTGAACCTGCATGGCCCAGTATCTGACCAAGAGGCCTGGCCAAACACACGACCTGATGCCAAACATGAGAAAAAATGTACATTGTCTGCCTATTTGATACTTGGTTTAGTTGTGCCAATGGTGTGAAATTGTGCTTGTGGACAGCCAATCATTACATAATATCTTTATAGTGTTTTTGTAAATTCTTCTAAATGAAAACTCCAGCAGCCAATTAGCTTGCTAGATGTCTGTATGTTATTTGCTGTTAAAACAACAATATAAAGTAATGAAGCAGAAACCTCTTTATTCAAAGAAGCACAGCATACTTTTTATAAACTTCAGCTCTTGTCGATACGCTTTTCCCTGACATCTGTGTAGTAGCAGGAGACCATGATCCTGTGACTTTTTCCACTGGCCCACTGGCACTCTTTCACAAACAAGACTTACACCATCTAATATTTTTGTTTAATAATATGTGGTCAGGCACTGTGCCTGTCACATCTGCAATCCAACTACATGTGGAAGCAATTAAATGTGAACATCTCCATTTTCAGAATAAGTGTGCAACTACACCTGAGACTCCAACAATTCAGTGGTAGTTCAGGCCTTTTTATTGTTAATCACTGAATGAGCAGCTTGATAAGTATTTCCTTCTTGAGTAGAAAAAGCCTCAGACCTGGAGATACTGAGGGTGGCATGTACATCAGGAATGGAGAATGATGACTTCCCAATTATCTTTTTCTAGTTCCCCTTTCAGACTTGTCATCTTCCTTTCCATCTCATTTGACAAACCCACCTTTCAAGCAGATCTGAGCTCCATGCCTTAGCACAGGGGGCACTCTGTTCACTAAATTGTCCATACTTTTTCCTTTTCTGTCCTTCTGGCTAGTGCAAGGAAGAGATTTGCACACAGATACAGTATGAGGACAGAAGAGTTCTACCATATTACAGCAAGGCCTTCAGCTCAAAGAGGCTGAACTTCCCCATCTTTTCTGCAGGATTAGCCAGGGAACAGGAGAAGCTGTCTATCAGGTTCACAGGAAAAAATCCTCATAAACTGGTGGAAAAACTGGAGAACAGTAGCAGCTCTTGTTATCAAGTGTAATATGTAAGCATAATATTTGCTGGGTCTTTTAAAATTATTTGCTGAAACTGGTTTTACATTTAGAAAACTGACATTTTCTTAGAAAACACAGGGCATGTTGTTGTTGTTGTTGGTTTGCTTATTTGTTTTGTTTTGTTTTTCCATAAAGCTGAAAAGAAGAAAGAGAAAAAAAGAAAAATATCAGTATTTTTCTAAACCAGTGCTGGAACGAAAGTCACTGGTAAAATTTATTCCATGTTGTGTTAATTCCCGTATCAAATTCAGTCCTTCACAAGGTGCTCTATTTTTTCTGAAATACTTTGTGAAAACTTTCCTGGCAAAATAATGTCAATTAGATCTCAAAAGCACATTGATTCTTGCAGATTAAAAACTAGTGGTGAAAACTTGGCCTCTCTGAAGGCCCGTAGAGTTTACCACTGGTTTAAATATAACTTCTTCACTCAAAATAAGTTTTTTTAGCTCTAGGAACTGAGATTGACTCCTGAAACAAACTGAAAAAAGCAAAAGTATTACTGAAAGCTATTTCATTTCTTATGTAATGGGTACTACTTCTGAAGCAATTTCTCTTTGGAACAGGATATATTTTACTAAATTCTGTTTGTTCGAAGATGCATACTTACGGTAGGTATTGATTTGAATGCTTGAGTCAGATAAAATTTTTACCAAATTATTTTTTTAACTTTTCTCTCACACCATCCAATCCCATTAAATTTAGTATAATTTTGAAAAAAATGCATCACAACCTAATTTTCTTTTTCTTTTTTTTTGTGACAGAAGCCAGAAATGTGTCAGCAAGCAATCACATATGCAAATAACAACATTGTCCTGTTTTCTGCAAGGAAGGAAATCCAGGAAAATGTGTATGTTTTGCTCAAAAGTTATGTTCCATGTTTTGTCCTTCATGTTTACACTAAAATTTAATAAAAATATGTTCACAAAAATATGTTAATGCTACCTCTTCATTTTGCACTCAGTTATAAGAGCTATTTCCTTGACCAAATTCCAGCTGCTAAACAACTAGTTTATTGACTCTCAAAAAGCTTTGTTCAGTTTAATCCATGCTGTATGTCCTGGATGAGCCTGTTTTTTACTAGCTGTAAAAATAAACAGAGAATAGAAGGAAATAATAATAATAATTACAAAAAAGCCATAGTCTAGAGCCAATGATAATAAAGTAATAATAATACAGCATGTGAACAAAGGGCTCTTACATCACAGCTCACATTGTGGTCTTTTATTTTATTAAACATATTTCGAAGAGAGTATAACTCATCAGTAGGATAAAATTTTCTGTTTACTTTATCCAGTGTTAGGAAAAGTGTAAGACTAACTTGTTCCACTTGTCTCCAATAGCAAAGTTCATGCTTAATGCAAAGATCTGGCTTCAGAAGATGGTGGCCTAAGTGATATTGTTGCTTGCATTCAAGTTACAGCCAACTGAGAAAAGGACATAAAACCAGGAAAGATTCATATTGTTTTTGTTTGTTTGTTTATTTGTTTTCTCCAGAGAAAGATGAATCAGGCCATGGGTGAAAATGTTATGAAGGCCTACGGCTTTAAGACAGATTATTATTCATAATCTACAAATAGGCTGCCAAAAACATGACCAAGCAATAAAATACAGATGCTTGGTTATAAGCAGCAGTTCTCTGGAAAATATAATAATAATAATAATAAATAATCAGAATGCACAATTACTTTATATCTCTTCTGAGATTATTACCAGCATGCAGGCAATGTCAGGATGTGGCTCCCATTCACAGCACCCACTGTCTGATAACATCACAACTATTTTCAACTCTCTGAGCTAATTGGAAACATCAAGTCTGCTTTGCTGGAATTTAGTCATGCTTCATTTGAAAGTTAAAGGCAGCTCCTGGAAGGAGGGAGGTTCTTTATTCAAAACTCCTTTTATAAGCAGTGTGGTTAGAGCTGGAATATTTAAATGCTTGTTTCTAAGCCTTGCTTTTGGCCTTGCCATCTTTTTATTTTAAGGGGAAAAAATGTCATGCAGCACTGTAGTTAGAATTAGACTTCTTTGTTACCCAAGCTGTATGTTGGCATCAGGCAGCATTAAAAAAATACATTATCATTATCGTGTGAAACGTTTTCATCAGCAGAATATACGGAGACAAGATTAATGAAATACTTCATGTTTCTTTCCAGAAATAGCATCCTTTGGCATGGTATTGAGAATTTTAATAGTAGCTTGCCCAGAAAACCCATATTCCTCTCAGTAAACCTGCATATTCATGGAATAGACACATGCTCTTTTGAAGGTTATTCTGGTTGCAATAAGTATATGTTACTATAGAAGGGCTCTCAGTTTTGTGATAGAAAGAAATATTGAAACATTCCCTGGTTTAGCCAAAATGAAAAACAAAAGCAAACTTTGGCAGGACCTCCTTTTCTGAGAATTTCAAAAAGATTAAATGCTTATGCTTAAATGTGAGATACTGATGAGCACTAGGTTTGGCTTCCGTAGTGTTGGTAGTGAGTTAGTACCCGCAAGTTCTTTGCCAGTGTGAGTTGAGAGTCTCAGGTAAGCTGGGACACAGATGTCTGGAGTCCTAGGCACATCTGCATGGTGCTATTCTTGCTGGTAAAAAGGTGTCTCATAATCACAAAAGGTTCTTAAACATTTATTCATCTTCAAATAGAATTTGTAAATGTGTGCAGATTTTTCTGATTCCTTAAGCCATTCTTTGCAGAAGCTCCTGTACAAATACTCTGCAGCAATGGGAATGGGAAGAAGGAAAGAGAACAGCAAAAGTTGGGTAATACTATGACAAAATATACACAGAACTTTTCTGCTCCTTTCTTTTTTTTTTTTTTTAAATTTTTATTTATTTATTT
>VXAL01016826.1:37593-50442 GCA_013399475.1 Chauna torquata
GAAATTATGCACACCAAATATTTTTTGTTTTTTTGGAAAAAAAAAAAAAAAAAAAAAAAAAAGTTTCTAAGTATAATTGTCCATACACTGGCCAAATGAAAAGGCAAAATAAAAATGGATAGAATTTTCTATCTAACCCACATTTTTAATGTGCAAATAGGTGGAGAAAACAATTATCAAGCATCACAGGTCATGATAGCAAAAGCCTTCTAGGGACATGCGATATAAAAGGACTCTATATACCTGGGGACAAATCCTAAGCCAGATCCCACATGTTCTTGTATTAAAAGGAGAGTGGTGATTCCCAGGAGGAGTCAGTGCTAAGGAAATCCACTTCATTCCTTAGCTGCACTTTATGAGGCCACTTAACCCTCCAAGAGGTCCACTTAAAGCTCGGCAAATTAAAGAAAGGTCAATCACCCTACTTGAAAGTTACTGTTTATAATCTCGGGCTCTGGCCCATATACATGTCCATGTCTGCATGCACTCCTTATTATATCATTAACTTGGTTCTATTTTTGTGCTGTGAGCTTAACCACCAGACCCTGCTCCTTTGGACATATATGAATTTGTCATTTAGGGTGTTGTTGAACAAATTTGTAATGCTTCTGGAAGCAGGAAGCCAGAACCTTAGTCCTCTCCTCAGGAGTGCCCTGATCACTGTGGGTCCAAGCCCAGTGTCACCTTGCAGCATCTCTGAAGGACCCATGTTTCTTATATTTCCAGCAATGCCTTTTTGTGACCTTCCAGCTGGAGGCATCCCTTGGCCTGCTGAAGGAGGTGCTTTCACCAAGGGGGTTCAGTCCAGATCCACTTCTAGTAGGACCTAGGACCTAGGACTTCCTGGGTCCCATTCACTAGACTAAAATTTGCAAAAAGTTAAATCAATTCCCTGTCTATTTCTAGATCACAAGAATGTTTAGATGTGGGTTTAGATGTGGGCTGAATGTTTCTGGACAGGCAAAGGTGCTAGAAGGATTTTCAAGCCTAAGAGTGAGGGTGTCTAGTGATCTCAGATATGACAGGTCTAGGCAGTCCCGAAAATCAGCAGAATAGATTTTGTCTGGAACTTTAAGTGGATGTTTGGTTCCACAGGTGTGACTTGCCCATAATGATGTGAACAGCTGTATTAGTCAGTTGTTACTGATAAGTTACATTTCTACTGTACATAAAGAATAGTTAAAGGAACATAAGGAATAATGAAAATTATTCCCACTTCTCTTTGACAGTCCGCTACCTATCAGTTTCTCTCTGACCTTTCAAGTGTTAAACATGTTAATGATTCTATTTTTAAGGCAAAGAAAAAAATTGTTGATTTGGAACTTTTATTTACTGTAAACTATTCTCCTAATTACTTTCAGACTGAGCTCCATGTAACTTAGCAAGCTACAACATATGTTATGCAAATACCAACAGAAACTACTGTTTTCCATAGAACTTGCCTAAAACTCATTAATAAGACAGAATTTCTCATTCCTAACCTGGTCTTACTTTAATCTTTTCCTAAAACCTGTAGGAGATAACTTAATTACAACAGTTTACCGTGCCAGTACAAAAATAGTGCATAGATAAAGAAATGGCTTAACTTTTCAAGGCTTTTAAATAAAAATTGTTGAAAGTTTTTGTAGTATTTTCTGAAACAGTATTTTCTATTTTCCTTGGTTTTTACATTTTGAGGATAATGTATAAAAATGCTACAGAAGTGCAATACAGAAGGAAATAACAGATTAAATCTAATTGAAAATGTTTGTTTTGATAGGGAATATACCATCAGAGTCACCCCTTGGTGTTTCCAATGCACCAGAAGCTTGTAAGAAAGAGTCTGGCAGTAAGCAAAAATCTATAGGGGAAATCTCGAATTGGTATTCAGGTATTTGAATGTATATCTTACATTACTAAACCTACTCAAACAGAGGCATTTAAATTTACAATTGTTGTATCAATTATCTTAGCTGACATTTTTCAGTATCAGCCAAATTTAATTATTAAATTATTTTAGCAGAAATTGTGTACTCATCTGAGGGAAAGTAGTTCTGAGTACTGTATTATAGTTTGTCAAACTGAGCAAAAAAGTCTGAAGTGAGAAAAGAATATTATGGGAAAAAGGAATATCATGCAAACCAGGTTGGTTTACACTGTTCAATAATAATTTCATTGAAAGGGAATTTCTAACAGAAGAATATTATGCATTTGAGCATTGCATTTGAGAGAAAAAATTATAAATGACCTCTCTTTGTGGATTCATTATGATTGCTTTGTTTTACCCTTGCTGATATATTTTATTTCTGGTACAAAATGCTTAACAATGGAAGGACAGGCAAAAGTATGGTCTAAATGTTAAAGTGCATTCTTCAGAATAAGAAGCTAAGATTTTTTAATTGTCTATTTTTGAATGACTACAAATATTATCTTTGCTTGCTTATACATCTGTGATACAATAGACATATTGCAATTTTACATTAATGGATACATAAAGCCTTGAAAGCATACATTTACATATCAATCAGAGTCCAGCTCAATCCAACGTAAGTGCTAACATCAGTTATTGGAAGAAGTACCAAAATCCCTCTAGCATCTCTGGAATTTACCTTTTAGATTATCAGCTTGTGTCTACTGCATTTCTTTTTCTTTCTTTCTTTTATATAGTTACTTTACTGTATATATTGAAAATTTGTCACTGTAAGTTGCTTACTTTTTACTTAACCCTAATTTTGTAGAATCTCGGACTTTGCCTTAAAATTAATGAATGAAGTGTGCTAACACTCAAAAATTATATAGATTTATATTTAAATATACTTTTAAAAATTCACTATAGAGATTTACTTTATGCACATTTAAGCCCCACATCTGACTACATAATTAGTACTGAAAAATGTGAAGTCTCTGAAAGAAAAGGTTTTGCAAAGCAGCACATGATTAGCTTTCTTATTCATTTTCTTTAATGACCACAGTGGTTGTATATTAAACCTGCTGCAGTTTATAGGAATGTTAAATGTCTCTTTAGTGTTGCCACTTTATCCTCTGCTTTCATATATTTCTTAGTATTCCTGCCCTCTTCATTTTACAGTGAATTCTGACCTCTGATGCCAGGAAACCATTCAATAAATCAACAGTACTTTGGTCTGCAGAATTATGGGATTTCTCTTCATGAAAAGGGAAAAAACAAATAAACAAATGAAAACTCTCTAGAGAAGAGGCATTTTCAGTCCATCCAGAAATAATTCTAAAGTTTTCCGGTTCAGATACTACTGGATATTCAAACATAATAAAGGAGGTGTATTACTAATAGGCAAAGGTTGAATATTTGTAATTACAATGACTTTTATCTTGTTTTTACACAGGAGATAGCAGTAGGTGTATTATGGAGTGATAAATTCAGGTCTGACTCTCCATCAGAATATAAAGCCACATATGACAAAAATGCTTTTGCCAAGCCCTATCCTAGGGAAACATCCGATTTTCATATGTAGAGTCAGGAGTTGGACAAAACAAAGCTATTTCTGTAATTATGCCCCAATTGAGAGAAATGTTCCCAAAAAAGCATTTTACTTAGTTGTCTATGTACAGGCTTTACTTAAGAACAGGGATATGTCTTGATTGTACTCCATAAAATCAACATGGTTTAAAGCTAATGAAGTAGATGTAAGCATCTGTTTGCAAACATTGTTTTGTAGAAACTGTCTTGATTGACTTAATATATTTTGGATAAAATGAACCAGTTCATGTGCAAATTAACACTCTTCATTCCAGTGTTCCCCTTTTATTATAAGACAGAAAGAGGGAGATTGTTGAAAGAAAGCAAAAATGATTGTCAGATCCAGTCTGCAAGATATATTGAACATTCAGGCTAGTACTATAGAAAAACAAATGTTTTGGGGGTTTGCTGTGATTGTCATTACTTTTAGAGGAAAGAATCATTTATTTGATTCTGCCAGAAAAAGACAGCATCAACACTGTCAAATATGAACAGAAATGCAGTCACTTCTAAAAATTTCAGATTCTGACTAATTTAAAATCCATAGGATTTTCAACTATTTCAAAGAAAATTTTATTAATAATAAAGCTGAGTGAATAGGTTGTAATCAATTATTTAGACAATGAATGTCACGTTTTTGGGCAAGTTTCTCATGAAAAATTGCGAAATTCTCAAGCTATATATGTTGAATAAAAATGTGCTGTATTCAGTGAAACATTCTTACTCTACAGACCATGTAGAAGGCAGAGATCACATTTTAATGGTTAATCAGAGGGATAAAGAAATAGCATTTTGGCTTCTTCAGATGATATGTGTGAGTAATGAACAAAGAATGGGTTTTAAACTGTGAATTCTTGACTCAAACACACAGCAAAATTTGAATAAATTCTCACTACATGTACTTAGATATCGCAGTCATGAAAATATTAAAATATTTTCCACCATTAAGTAAAAAAAAAAAGAAGAAAAGAACATTATTTTCATTATTTTTATTACAAATTTTGGGAAATCAAGTCAAAGGTTTTGTGATTTCCCCATAAAACACAGTTTAGAAAATGACTACGTAATGGAAATGTATCATCTGCAGTACCTCTCCTTTCACTTAAAAGGAGAAATATACTAAGAAGGGGCCTTTCCCTTTTTGCTTTGGCAACTAATGAAGAGATGAGCGGCCTTTTACAATTTCTTTGCAAAATGTCTGACCTAAAATTCTCAACTTGGCTTCCTGCTCCCTTTTGCAACATATACATGTAATGTTGCATTTCAAAGATGTTCAAAGTCAAAAAAGCCCCAAAAGCTTCAAAACCACCATAACACACAAAGGGAAACCATCCTTCTACTCATTTTTCTGTTTAATTCTTTGACACAACAGGCCTAAAGCGATCCATCCAACTGTTTGAATAAGGATATTGTAGCACAAAGCCAGCATTGACTGAGGCCAATCTGCAAAGGCTAATTTGTGTTTCCTTATCTTTCAGATAGACCTCTTCAGTGTCTATAAAAGTCTGCAAATGACCACAGTCTGCAGCTGGAAAAGCCTGATGACTGGCAAGAGACCCAATCAGGACTGAATAATCAAGCTGTACTATTAAAAGGTATAAGACATCAATCCCAAATCACTAGGATGATGCAAACCAGTTATTGTATTTTTTAATATACTTTCTTTTAATTGAACAGCTTTGTTCATGCTTTGTTGCTATATGAAGATAAGCTAGAACAGGGTAGAAGCCACAGTCCAAGGGTCTATTTCTCTAATTGCCAATAAAATCTGTGCTGTCCAAGCTGGCGAGCAAAAGTAATCTCTGCTTTGCTCATTCTTTTCTTGCTCTTTCTTGTGGATAATATTGGACAAATGCTTCAGTTACGTTACATTTACATATATGGAACAGTCAAGTAAACTTTTCTGTCAAAGTTTGTGACAATTCTGTTTTTTTTGTGTTTACTTCATCTGTATGAAGTACAACTTATACTGTAATTTATTTTTTCTTTCTCACTTTTTTTTCTCTCAAATAAATTATACTATAAGTAATCACTGAGAATTTGAATTCATGTTGGAAGACCTTTGGTATTTACAGAGATAAGTATAATTAGGATACATATATATACATTTAATGTACAGATTCTCAGGGAACTTCTTCTATATTTATAATTTTAAATTGCAATTTTTAACAAACTAATTTTAATACATATTCAGTACTACGACTATATAAGTTTCTGAATATTAAGCTGTAAATACTTGCACTGAAAAAAAATTTCTAATTGAATAATGGGCAACAGAAAATCTGTAAGTAATAAAATCAGATTTTCTATCACATGGCATTACAATAAGTGAAGATGTATGTGTAACATAACTGTAGCCTAAACCAAGCTTCAGTTTAAGTGGATGTGTATAAGGGAGAATGAAATATAAGGTTGTATGATAAAGTCATACCAATGTAAAACATATATCCTTTTGTTTTTTAAGATGTGCTTCATCCAACATTTTTAAAAAGTCAATATCATATCATTTGTTGTTGTAGTTTTGTTTTGTTTTGTTTTTCTTTAAAGAAGCAAAAGAATTGGACTAAGTAGAATCAGACACTTCACAGACCACTTTAGTGAAGTTAGGGGAACTCTGGTGTAAATGAGAAAAGTTAGAGGTGATTTTAGTTATATTCTATTTTAGCCCTTTACAAAACTGTTACTGCTATTGTGCTATGATCATCCAAGAACAGTTGCACCCAGATTTCTTCTAACTCATTTCTGACATTTCAGTTGCTCTCCCAAACTAAACCCAAGAGCTTACAGTGGGTCCTAAATGTACATCCTGAAATACTGTAATCTGCCAGTTTTGATACTGTCCCAGCTGCACTAATGTTTAAGACTCTTCTCCACCTAAAGACTATAGAATATATTCTCTTAAGTTAGCAGCACACAACTCTACAGCCTTTCCAGTTGGTGTATATGTGAGTGAATGTATTTTATATGTCAATAAGCACACACGTGCACATATCTTCAGTGGCAACATCAGAGTAATCTTCCAGGTACCATTCACTTAAAGTAGTCTAGGACGTTGATAACTTCAGATGACACCTCCAGGCTTGGTGGACTACAGCCCTTTGTGAATGACCTGAGGTCATCCCTGTGTCTTCGCCATTCTCTGTCTTTGCTGAGTGCAAGTGTCTCAATGAGACACTGCAGTGCCACCAGATGAGAGGAACAGAACAAGGTAGAAGACTAAATCTCCATGATTCTTTTTACTACCTGCCCTGTTCCAGGTGTGCAGGAACCAACAAACATTCAGAATATGTTCAAATTGCCTATCATTCCTTTTCCATAGTAATTCAGCCCAAAGGGCTCTAGATATCTTCTACCACTACACAGACAGGCAGCAATATCTACTTCAAAGTCAAATTTCCTTAGATAAGGCAAAGCTCAAATTACTTACCTGAGGCAATAAATAGCCTAGTCAGAGGTTTTAAAATATATGTACTGTTGCACCTATGACTTTGATAAAAATACTTAGAGTTTACCTTTTAAACATGAATGTGAATTATTTTAACACATCTAGATGATCTATAATTGGCTGAGTAGACTTTCTCCTCTCTCTCTAAGGCCACTTTCTACCACTTTTTCTCCTATATTACATGGCCAAGGAAGAAATGCTTCTTCTGAAAAATATCAATGTATAAAAAATAAACTGCAAGAAACCAAAAGCAGAAACTTTAGATGGAAGGTCTTCTGGCAGTGTGTATGGTTAGAATACAGGAAGATGGGTGGTTTGACAAGGGCCAAAACAAGCTTTAAAATACGTGTTGACTCCTGAGCATTTCTTAGTCTTATGGAGAGATTAGAAAAAAAAAAAAAAAAGATGATGAGGTCCAGCCAATGGAAAATCTGTGCTGATTCACTGTAGGCTCTGCACAATGTTCTTATATGTGAGAAACGTCTCTGGACATCACATGTGTGCTTTGTGAGAGAAGCTCTGAGAGGGAGGCATATAGTTTTGCTGGGAGCCAGGTGTGGATGCTGCTGGCAGCATCTGTAGCTATAGGAAATTTCTGAGTGTGGTGGTTTTACCCAGCTGAGCAGAGGAACTCCACCACAACCACTCTCTCACTCCCCCTCCTCAAAGGAAGAGGGGGAGAAAATACGATGAAAACTGGCTCTAGGGTTGAGATAAGGACAAGGAGCTTGCTCACCAATTACCGTCAAGGGCAAAACAGAATCAACAGAGGGAGATTAATTTAATTTATTACTATCACTAGCAGACTAGAGCAGTGAGAAACTAAAAGCAAACTGAAAACACCTTCCCCCCATCCACCCTATTCTACCTCCTCCCCCTGAGCGGTGCAGGGCAACTGGGAATGGGGGCTGCGGACAGCCCATATCACTTCATCTCCGCTGCTCCTTCATGGTCACTCTCTGCCCCTGCTCCAGCGTGGGGTCCCTCCCACAGGATGCCATTCTTCCTGAACGGATCCTATGTGGGCTTCCCTCAGGCTGCAGCTCTTCCAGAACTGCTTCAATATGGGTCCGTACCACGGGGTCCATCCTTCAGGAGCAAACTACTCCAACATGGGTCCCCCACGGGTGGCAGCTCCCACCGGATCACCTGCTCCTGCTTGGGCTCCTCTCCATGGGCTACAGCTCTGGCCTGGAGTCTGCTCCAGTGGGGGCTCTCCATGAGCTGCATCCTCCTTCAGGCCAGATCCACCTGCTCCTCCGTGGGCTCCTCCACGGGCTGCAGCATGGAAATCTGCTCCGTCATGGTACCCCATGGGCTGCAGGGGGACAGCCTGCTCCACCATGGTCCTCACCACAAGCCACAGGGGAGCTTGTGCTCTGGCACCTGGAGCAACTCCTTCTTCACTGACTTTGGTGTCTGCAGGGCTGTTCCTCACTCCTCTCTCTCCCAGCTGCTGTTGCACAGCAGTTTTTTCTCTTTCTTAACTCTGCTCTCCCAGAGGCACAACCAGCATCGCTCACTGGCTCAGCTCTGACCAGCTGCAGGTCTCTTTTGGAGCCGGCTGGAGCTGACTCTTATCTGACATGGGGCAGCCTCTGGAATCTTCTCACAGAAGCCACCCCTGTGGCCACCCTGCTACCAAACCTTTACCACACAACCATGTAAACCCAATACACTGAGTAATAGGCAATATATGATGTACAGTTTCTTTTTTCCCTGTTCTGCATTCAAGGCCTTCCCCATGACTGGAAGTGCACATTGTGCCAGGGGGAGGAGGACAGAAGGACACTCCTGGCAGCACAGCCTGTCTTCCAGCAGGTGGCACTTGGTCAGGAAGGTGAGCTGGAGTCATACCCAAACCACCCCACATTCCTGGAATACACCCCCAGCTAAAACGTGTCAGGAATTTCCCTTTTTCTATCTGGCTAAGCGTGGAGACAAACCACCATCTATGTCCAAGGGGACACAAACCACAGGGCTAGGGTCCATCCCAAAAAAAGGAACCCCAAACCAAAAGTTCTTTCAAAAATGTTACTTGCTTGGAATCTACTTTTGCTTATAATTAGCTCCAGTAACATAATATAATTTGTAGGTTACAGTACTAGAAATATCTCTTTCAATATCTCATCAGAGCATGCAAAAGTTGTGGATGCTTACATGAATTTCAAATGAAAAAATACAGACTATAGAATATTACTGTAGGTTATGTAATTAGTCTGTGATATCAGTGTATTTAGAATAGCTCACACTGTTGAGTAAATCCTAAATGCTTTACTCTGGCACGTTTGCTTTGATTTCAATAAGAGACTGTCAGATAAAGATTTTGTTAAAAGAGTAAGTGCCTCAGGATTTAGCTTTCTCATGTGGATTTTATTTCTAAAGGAGTATGTATTGCTTTATGAACTTTTACGTTTCCATGTTAATATGATTAAGAAGACACACACTGAGCTATAAGTGTCTGCCTGTGCAAATTTCCCTTCTGAAAACAATTTCACTGACACATTGGGGAAAACTATCAAATCTTATTTATTTGGCTTCTCATATATGTAAAGCAATGAAGTTTTTGTTTGCTTTTTGTTTCCTAGGGCTATGAAGAATGGAAAAGGACCAAAGCAACCTGTCATGAGGAAAATATTTTCAAGCACCAGGAAATTCAGAGACTGAATGTCATCTTGTGGATCTTGCTTACTTGACGTTCCTTCAGTTGCTATGTTCTAGAGTATAGTTTCTTAGCACTGTTATTTCATCTAGTTATGATTTCCTCTTATGTAACTGCTGTGGAAAAAAAAAAAAAAAAGTGGTATACGAAGAAAAGCTGATCAGAAAATAGCGATCTTCATTCTTAAAGCACTGCCAGGTAGGTTACTCTGGATGTAGTACCTTCAAATATCTGCAGAGAACAGAAAGTACCTATATGTTTATTTCTATTATGTGTTTGTTTATGCATTCAGTTCTAATTATGGTGTCTAAAGTGATTTGCAGATCTGTATCTGGCTTTTCTGTTTTTACAGAGGTTGACCATTTGTTTACTGCAGCTGAATCATTTGAGGCTTCCTGGTGATGTACCCATCACTGCTAGATGCTACTAGATAGCTTCCAGTTTTGGAAGTTTAATTTAGGAACAGGGCATCAAAACACATTAGATGACTTTGTCTTATTAGCAACTTTTTGTTGCAATGTCTCAGCACTATGCTGTTAATATTTACTGTAAATTGTATATAGTGAGGCTATACCACTGGTTCACGTTGGGTTTATGCTGACTTGTAGTTTCATTGAAGCTTATTAGAGTGTTTTCCTCTCTGCCTCAGATCATTATGTGAAATGTAATGATACACTACAGTTCATATTTACATCAGATTGCAAAAGGGGAGAAAATGTGTGCTTTTTTGTGTCCTTATATTCTGGTCCATAATGATTCAGATCAAATAATTTTGACACAAATTACAGTCTAAATCAGCCTTTTTGTTCTGACTTTTGAGTTGTCACTATGCTATACCATCTGTTGACATCCTGTCACCTCCTGGCGTAATCTAAAATAACACAATATAATAATGGATTTTGATAGAATACAGTAATGCTTTAAAAAAAAAATGCGACTGGAAACTTGGAGGCTGACAGATTCTGATCAAAGTCATGAAAAAGCTGGTCATCTTTGCAATGATGCACAAACAATACAGGAATGTGCCTTGTGCACCAGCCGTCAAAGTGTCGGAGGTTCTCAAGCCCTCCATGTATGACAGTGAATGTTGACTGACTCACACAAGCCGTTTGCTACTTTTTTGAACAAGATCCTGCAAGAAAACATGAAATATATTAAACATTTATTTATAGTATCCAAGGGAGAGAAGAATAATATACACAGCACTCTTGTAATTAAAGAATGTTTTTAGTTTACCTGAAAGTTCATTCTCTATAGCAGGAATGACAAGAAAAGACCTGGTTAAATTCTGTAAATTTGTAGTACTAAATTTGTTTCTTTCTTATTGGCATTACTTGCTGTTATTTTCAGAGTATAATAATATAGAATCATGTATCTCTATCCATTGAAAAAGGCATAGAAGTAAGGAATCTAGAAGAGACAGAAGATACATGAAATTGAGACTTACAATTCAATGTCAAGTTTATGTACCACCTTCCATTTGTTCACCATAAATGTTATTTGCTTCAAATGTTCACCTGGGGCTGTATTATTCACACCTCTGTTAGTGATGGATCAAGTAGACAAATATTAGCTGAAACCTGCACCATGTAGTCCAAATTCAAGGCAGTTTTTAGATTATGTTCTCTAATCCAAAAATGTCTAGTCATTGTTAAGATAAGTTAGAGACAATATGTTATTGCAATTCATGAACATTTTTTCATAGACTTCAACTTTTTCCCTAGATTTTTATCTGGAGAGTGTAGAGACATATTGGCCTTTGCTTTTGAAATAAATCTATGTGATTTGAGGATGGGGTTAGATACAGAAGTGGTCTTGAGCCTGTACAATTTTAAAAATAAAAGGCAAAAGTAAAAATATGATGTCTGAATACCTGGAATACATTAGTTTCCAGAAGGTAAATGACTTTCCACTTGACCTTTCTGTGAATGGTCAGCTGAGAGTGGGAGGCAAAAGGGAAAAGGAGAGGTAAAATTATCTTGTGCACAATTTGACCATTACACCAATGTCCATGCTACTCTTACAGGCACTGTGGGGAGCTTACACGAGACTAATTCATTCAGTTCCAGTGCTTAGGTGAATTTTGTCTTTTCTATATATATATTCTAAGACATGATTCATTCCATTTTGAGATTCATACTTGCTTAACCAGTACATGGAACTGTCAAAGGTTGCAACACCTCCTAAACAGCACAGTAGTACATTAGACTTTGTAAATATCTGGCTAAAAGTGTTGAGAAGATGACATATCAACAAAAAATCCTGGCATAGTGGTGTTTGCACCACACTGAGTCAAAGTTTGTTGCATTGAAATGGATACATCCAAGGAAATGTTCATCCACCTCTAGTTAATTGGCTTCAGAAAAAAGGATATAGAGGTTGTGTTTCCAATATGCAACACTGAGTGCCTTCTTTTTTCAACTATCAGAAAACAACAACAACAAACAAACAAATAAACAAATTTAAAAAACACCTGAATTATTTACCTTTTTAATAAAGTGATCAGAAAAATCTAAGTGATGACATTTTCAAAGAAGCTATTCAGAAAAGATAATGTTGATAAACACTTGAAGCAAAGTTTTCAGATGCAGCTTTCTTTCAATGTGTTTCTTTTTTACATAGGTGATCACGGCTGGATATATTTTAAAACAATTTGAGTGATACAAGAGGCAAGCTTGTTCCTTTTACATTCAAATATATGCTTCACAAGGTACAACTTCATTCTTTCATCTCTTTTATGATTCAGTCGTATTTTATTGAAATTTTGTCAGTGTTTCTTTGTCACAGATCCTGCCAAGCATGCTCAAGCAGCTGAGATGAGAGGTTGAAAGAAAAGTGACTGAACAGAATTTTAACTAGGGACAGACAAACATCAGATGGCTTGTTTCATATTGTGAAGCAAAACACCTGAATCCACCACCTCTTTGAACAGTTTATCCAAGCATTAACAGAGCCTTCAGCCTGATTCCATAGTGATATCCAGACTTGCAGAACAGAAAGTATCTCAAGCTGTGCTAAATAATTGTGAATAACAATAATATTTTCAAAATAATGAGTAACTAAATATGTATCTGACATTCTCTTGGTGCTGCTGGAAAGCAGACAAGGACTCAGGTTTCTGTGTTTACCTCTGAACACACTGCTGTAACATACAATTCTGGTCTAGGCAAATATAAACACTTGTGTTCAGAACAGCTCTAGCAGTGACAGTGAATTTTTAATCCACTGCTAAACAGCAGACAAGTCAATCTTCTTCAAGAGTAGAGG
>VXAL01016826.1:60079-74604 GCA_013399475.1 Chauna torquata
TTATACTTTAGGAACAGTGTTGTGCTCAAGAAGATTTCTGATGTGCTCTAAGTATGTCATTCAAGATTGAGTTCACTGGTGGGCTAAAAAAGTAAGCATAATTGTTTGTGCAAATGAAAAGCCACTGCTAGTTGATTTAGTTCAGTGATGTAATTTCTTTTTATCATTCTGAGAAATTACCTCCATTCTTTACTTTATAGTTATCTCTATCAGAGTGAATTCATTCACCAGGTAGTAGGCAAACTGAGAAACATGAACTATTGCCAAGAAGTGACCATTTATGATGGTGCTGTAATTGATCTGGAGATTGTTAGACCCAAAGAAACCATGTTAAAGTTCTTTAATTGACAGTTTTCCCTACATTTGAAGAGAATTTGTACACGTATCAGTACTGACTTCCTGAAAATTTTTGACTGCCAGTGAACTGATTCAAACAATGAAAAGTAAAATCATCGTGCCTTCTTTCAACCACTCATTGCTCTCTTACAGACCACAAGAAGACCAAAGTTGTCAAATGAAGAATATTTACCTTGTGATTTACAACTTTACTGGATCCTTTTTTCCTGTATGGAAATTTTCGTAAGTGGTTTGGCAAATGCCTTTAAAATAACTGTGGTATTTGGCAGAAAAATGGCCACAGAACTTGGGCCTGCTGTTTCCATTTTAGTTCAACAGTGAGACTCCTCTCAGTGATATGAACCAAGTACAGAATTCATAGTCCAAAGACATAAGTTATTAGAAACAAGTTGAGTAAAAAGAAGACATGTGGCTCAACCCACAGAAATTCATTAGACAATGGTTTTGTGAATGCCTGTTCCAGACAATTTGTCAAATCAACTGTTCATTATCATGCAGCATAATATTGACTGCGTATATATATAAATTTACACATCAGTAGCTATAAAAGTGTTTATATTTATCACACAATACTGTTCATTAGACATAGTGGAGTATGTGAACACACATGTTAGCAATTTATACCCACAAAAATCATTCAGTTGTTCACATGGCAGAGGTCTGTGTATTATTAGGAGGAATCCAAATACACACACATACTTTATCACTTTTTGAAAGGGCAGACAAAGGTCATAAGCGACAACTTCCTGAGTTTTATTTTCTTTAAATTTCAACATATGTCACCAGAAAACATACTCAAATTAAAGGCTTTCAAATGAAAGGCTAATTTCACTGCTATTTCTTATTCATTAATGCTTAACATTGCTTATAAGAGGTGACACTTTGTGGTACAGATGCAGTCACATGCTGTGCATATGGGACTGAGTTCTGAAACACCCAGGTTCGACCTCAGTGAGAGCATTTATGAACAGTGTCTCCCGTACCAGACAGCGGTGGCACAGATTACCATGATCTGTTGCCCCCAGAGTATTTCCCCAGACACCCATGCTAGCAGACTGTTTCCAGGAGAATGTGTAGAAATGGGCCTGTGAGTTAGAAATGAAGCAAGGTAGGCACTGGACCTAGAAACAGTAGAAAAGGAGTCATAACTGGTGAAGGCCTCTGCCACAAACAAACAAGCCCTAGCCTCCTTGGAGGATTTTTCTGAGACACAGGGCCACCCCTGGAGTAGTGTTTTATACACGAGAGCTAGTCCCATGCCTAACGGCACAGTCTAGCTGCAGTGAATAAGCAGCACAGCAGGCAACTTCTATAAATTCTATAAAATCGATAGAATTAATTTATATCTTTACCTCGGGTCTGATGATAAGAGCCAGTACAACTACATGGAGTGCATGGAAAACCTCCTGTTGATTTCAGAACAGTAAATTTTAATGTTTAGTAGATAGTGATCCTTAGTACGCTATACTTTTTGTTTTTGCATGCTTAATGGATTGATTTAACTATGTAAAAATCACCTCTTGCCATATCTTACTAAGGCAGTTTGAAAGCACAATGAGGTGAGAGTCAAATGGACTATTTTTAGAGGGAACTGATGGAAAAGCGATTTTATGCTTGTGACTGAGTTCAGTGTTGCAAAATATTGAAGAGCAAAGCCCTTTACACGAGGAAATAAAAAATTCTTAGAGGTTGTCCTTGAGACAGTGATAGGCACCACACTGTGAGTCGTCAGGGCATCATATTCAGCCAGACTATCAGCAGGTAGAGGTCCTGCAACCTTTCTTACTGAGAGGCTGAAGAAAGGAATTTTGTACTATTTCCCATTGTGCTGAACAAGAATTTGCCTGGAAGCCTTTCTTGACAGATTGGCCTCTATTCCCACTATGATTTGTGCTACTGTGAAACAAGAGTGCCTAATGCATGGGCCGTAATGTAATGACAGGCTAGCTTCAGTTAGTCTGAAAAATGATATACAGATGAAAGCACGGACTCTGCTCCACCTTTCATGCTTTTCATATTTGCATTTGGAGCGTACACAGGCAGGACCCCAGACAGAACTGACAGACAATTAAAAGGCCACTCAATACAAGGAAGTATATCTGCATGACACATGACCTCTGCTAGCAGACAATATTGTAGGGCATAAAACAACGTCTTGCCATCAACCTGAAGTCTAAGAAGAATTATATTAAGCCCTGCCAAGAGGTTAACATCTTTGCAGCAGGAGCTTTGTTCTGACTGTTTCTTTCTTATCAAAACTTTAGGATTCCTTTTTCCTGAGGGAACTTAATCTTTCAGATTTGGGTCAGGAGGTATGATATGTAACACTAAGAAGTAAACACTATGAAATTCTAGGAGGCAAGTAGGACACTTTTTTCAGAATATAGTTAAAGGAAATACTGTCTTATATGAACTATAATAATGCAAGCATGGTAGACACAAACTTTCCTTTAGAAAGGCTGCTTAGAAAAGTAGTAAAAAAATATTTTTAAATTTTTTATAGCTCCTAATGGAATAAAAGTGACTATGAGTTTTTTAAGTGTGCTGTGTTGCGTGGGGGTTTAACACTGAGAGACAGAACTTAGGAATGTTCTCATTTCCACCTGCTGATCTTGCTTTGTACATTCTAGTGGAAAAACTACAGAGTGTATTGTTACTGTTGTATGTGTAAAATTTGGGATTTAAGAAAGTCATTGTTACATAAAGAGGATTATTTATTTATTTATTTATTTATTTTGGAAAATGAGTATCTTTGAAATAGTAAAATTATACAGTTCATTTCCACCAGATGTTGAATATCCTCTTTTTTGAGAGCTGGGCTGTGTATTGTACAGGAATACAGACAGATGCTATGTGGCACTTTATTGTTGGATTGCTAGCATATTTATGTTGCATAAAGGGCTTTGCAGAATAATGTTTGCAAAGTTCTATGCTAAATGCATTCTGAAATAGTTGCAGTATCATAGAACAGATGGAAATTAAAGTAGTGTTCAAGCTCAAATCTGTTTCCTTTGATAGTCGGCTGCAACAATGGTTTTAAGCAAACTTTCAAAACAAACTTTCTAGGTATTTGAGATGTGTAAATATGACTACAGAAAATGCAGTGGAAAGTGATTAAACACATGGAAAATATTCTATTATTGATTTTACTTGAACGGAACTAAAGGATAAAATGCTTGAAATGTTGTTAAATCTTTTGTACCAAAGAGAAGAAAACATCTTGTATATGTGTCCATTGTATTTAATTTGAGTGCAGCTTTTTTCTTCTTGAATCTATTGTCCAAGCAGAAAATGGGACACTTGAATAATTGGCATGCTTTTGATGTTTGATGGCTCCCATAATTCCCATTTTGGTTGCTATAGGGTTACATTACATTCAAATTAAATGAGGATGAGTTGCTACAAAACTGTGAAAGGATAATTTTCCAGAGTTTCAGTATATTTTGTTAATTTTTGTGGAATTTTTGTTCTTGGTATTGATCATTCATATTATGGTTTAATTTGAATTTATGAAAAGCCTTGTTAAAAAAGCAAATAAGAAAAGAAAAATCTCCAAAGAAATGGATTGGCATTTTAATATCCAAATATGAATGCACAACAATGGAAATAAGATTTGTTTTCCAAATGCAACAGTTTTCATTGTGCAAAAACAGTTGAATAAATTAATGCTGAATGAGAATAATTTCACACCTGTCAAAGGTCATTTGTAATATTTGCTCTCCCCTCCTTTTCTGAGCACCTGCATTTGCATATTAAGTGCAGGTGGCAATGTAAGTTAAACAAGGAAAGTAAAAGAGAGAGGAAGGAAGGAAGGANCTGCATGAGAAGAAGAACTATGTAATGTGAACAGCTGCTAGGGACAGCTTGCACGAGGAAATATAAGCGATAGACAGGCTTGAATTTGAGATCAGTGGCTGCTACGTTGTGTTTCATTGTCACAGTGCCTACAGGTTTGCACCCTTCTTTCTAATTGACATGAACATAAGATCTTCTATTGCCTCTTATGAATTGATGCTGATGGGAATCCACCTCCAAGGTATCTGCAAAGTGTACAAATTCAAAGCAAAAATTAGATAGGGTTGTCTACAAATCCTAGTTATTATTGATAGTTATTTCTTGTTAATCATAATTCAGTAACGCTGTGACCTTTCCAGCAAAAAATCATTTGGTGAGCCTTGGGGAAACTGCTTCCAGAGGTTATCTTTAAAATAAATGTTAGCAAAGAAGCAGGCAGTACTTCATAGTATTTCTGGTATTTTATTTTAAACATTTGGAATTGGGCTTTAGAAATTACATTTATTAATCTAACTGTGACAATTCATGTTTCCTTCTGTATCTTCAATCTGTCTTCACTTCAGATTGTAACGGAGGCTAGATTGCTGCTTTTAGAATGGCAGAAAAAGGCAATATTGTTAATGCTGTTTTAAAATTTGAAGGTTAGAAGGTGGAAGGCAAAACCAAGCCTTTTTATCAACAACTAACCTATTTTGAAACAAGGAGAAATCTAGTGAGGAGGTCTGTTGTTTAGAAAAAGAAGGCAGGGCTTGTACCAAAAGCCTTATCTCTTTGTGAACCTGGACTTCACGAAACTTCCTTGCAATTAAATCACCACCCAAAAATTAGAAACAAACAGGCATTATTTTTGAATTTAACTTTCACACAAGCACATTTTCAGCCTTTTTTAGCATTATATCTTATAAATGAGTAGGACAACTTTATGTTTTTCTAATTCACATTGAACACTTCATAGCGAATGACACATAAATGTTCATTATAGTAGTATTCAACTAAGAGAGGCAACACTATACAGCAAACAACTCTTTACATAGGTTAGTAAAGTAGTAGAATAGTAAATAGCAAAGAAGCAAATAAAAAAGAGAATTTGTAGTATTGTTAGCTTCCATGCCCTACTGAGAAATATAAGATGAAATTCATAGTACTGGCCCTTCCTTGGCCTAGAGTATTTCAAAATTTATCCAAAAGGAAGTCTACAGGGGATCATTAAGACAGGAGAGCAAAACTAGGGGAAACATTATAGCACTTCACAGCATCTATGGGAATTTTACTTGGTGAAATTACTTACATACATCTATCTGGAAATTCCTTAGGGAAGTTTATCAACATTTCTTCCTCTTTTCCCCTTCAACTGAAATCAAGATCAATTCACAAAACCTTCCATTACTTGACACAAGAAACAAATGTGTTGACATGATTAGCGGTGTTTAGAACATCAGTTCTCAGAAGCAAGAGGGTCTACAGACTGTAGCATTAGTCTGTCGAGCCATCAAGTCAGGCCCTTTTTCTACGTTTCTAAGATAGAGAGACTCTTAAATTGAATGATTGTCATTTTCCAGCTTTCAGTGAGGCCAGAAATCACTAAAGATCTCATTTAAACTTTCCATTCTAGTTTTCAAGCAAATTTACAGCAGAGGTCAGCCCTTTTGCAAGATTTCTGGAGGGAATTCTTCATCATAACAGATTTTTTTTTTTTCCATTGTAGTTTAAACTATCTTCCATCAATTTTTCTTGTCATTTCACTCATCTTATTATGACCTTCATAGGATGAAAGAACAGTCCCAACCATGCGTTTTCTCTAAGTATTGTGCTTCTCAGTATATTATGTAGTTAATATTGATTATAAATCACAGTGAACTCAATGAATGCCTTCCTACTCCTGTACCTTTCCATGACAGCCATTCTTATGCCTTTATCCAGCTTGGAAATAATACTGGTTTTATATTTCTTCTACAGAAAGATTGTGAATTCAGCTGAGTTTTACTTTTACAGATATAACAGAAACAGAAATAACCTGAACAATCTATCAAAACACGAAATTCTGAAAGCTATTTTCTTCTCATTAAAAAGAGATCAATAAATGCACATTAAACTAATTATCCTAACAATAGAATTTAGCATGGTAATAGGATCTGACATAGGCTGTGGCAGTTGATCATGTGCATTTTCAATCATTTAGTTAATGATTGAGTTACCTCACATAACTCCCCCAAAATTTAAAAATATTACATACATATTCTAAAATAGATTTTAAGCACTAATCAATGAAATTTTAAACTATTATGTGAAGAAAATAGAAACTGTGCATGCATAATATTCTGAAAAAAAAAAATCCTCTTGCAAAAAGCAAAGATAGTGACTCATAAGGGAGAGTAAAATGTATTAAAAGAGGCTTATGTGGTTTTAACATTTTTATTTCAGTTTAGGGCTTATGAAGGGAAACATCTGGCAGATCTGGAGGCTGACAGTTTGAAAAGAATGTGGATATTTTGGTGAGGCCTCACCTGGAGTACTGTGGTCCAGTTCTTGACCCCCCAGTACAAGACAGACCAAGATATACTGGCAAGACTCCAATGAAAATGATCAAGGGACAGGAGCACCTCTCCTGTTAGGAGATGCTGAGAACTAGGACTGTTCAGCCTAGAGAAGAGGACACTTAGGGAGGATCTTATCAATGTGTATAAATACCTGAAGGGGGGTGCAATGAAGATGGAGTCAGGATCTTCCAGTGGTGCTCAGTGCCAGGACAAGACGCAATGGGCACAAACTGGAACACACGAGGTTCTGTCTAAATATCAGAAAGCACTTTACTGTGTGGGTGACAGAGCACTGGAGTAGGTTGCCCAGAGAGGTAGTGGAGTCTCCGTCCTTGGAAATCTTCAAAAGCCACCTGGACATGGTCCTAGGCAACCTGCTCTAGGTAACCCTACTTGGGCAGTGGGGTTGGAGCAGATAACCTCCAGAAGTTCCTTCCATCTTTAACCATTCTGTGATTTGGTATTACAAATACATTTTACTGAGGAAGATCTGAGTTGATGGTGCCATACTACATTGTCAGGATGCCCCCAGGGCTGGGGATCCCCACACTGCCTGTCAGGGCAGGGCCTGGCAGCCAGGGCTCATACCACAGCCCCAGCCAGGAGCAGGGCAGCTGGGTGCACCAGGACAGCTCTGGCATCAGGCACCTCCCTTGGGACAGGGAGGGACCAAGGGCAAGCTGGGACATGGGCCTACAGGTGTAAATGGGCACCCCGAGGCCTGCAGCAAGGCCCAGTCAGGGCCACAGCACGGCAGGGCTGGAACTCAGGCCAGATCCACAGCACAGCTTCAGCAGAGGCAGTTCTTGGGTCATCAGTGGCCATGGCGTCCCCACAGGCACCTCTGCCCTTCCTCAGTGGGAAGGGGCCGCTTGCAGGTGCTCTAGTGCTGGGCTAGGTGTGAGCCCCAGCAGCCAGACCCCAGAGGGGTGTGCTTAGGGCCTTGGCATTCACTGCTGAGCTCCCTGAAGGAGCCACACCAGTGTCATTTTCTGCTTTTAAACCTATAGATACACTCTGAAGGTGGAAACTGCAGTCAGGAAGGAAATTATGTTGACAGTGGCTTTAAACCACCCTTGTGCTGCCCCAAAATTTACTGCATCAGACAGTCCTGAGAGTCCCTGGGGACATCTGGTCCCTTCATTGACATCAGGATGGGGAAGGCGAGCTGCGCTGTCCCCATACCCGACAAGGATTTTACAGGTTTCTCTGCCTGGCTTCAGACAGCATATGAAGCATACTGCAGATGTGGACAGTTGCTCATAGTTTTAGGTAACAACTACCCAAAGATTTCTCTCTTTTGGAGAGCACTGCTGATGGGCATTTCACTCATTCTGTCAGAACAAGAATCATCAGCAACGGGTATGCTTAATGATGACGACCCAGACTATCATGTTCTTTAAATTATATCCAGTTATTTTTCAAGTACATGTTTTAATAGAATTATTTACTTAAGTGCTGTCAATGTAATCTATCCCTAGGAAAAAAATAAAAAGATTTTAAACAAATTTTCCTTTCATCCATTTATGCTATTGCTTGAAAGAATCCTGCATTTATTCTAAATTTATTTAATAACTATACTAATTTTCATACTTTTATTGTGATTAAACATAAGTAAATTGGAAAATCAAATGTGAAATTGTAATTTTTTTTTTCATCACTGTACTTGATGCCATCATCATGTATGCCTTATAGGTATTACGTTATTCCTGGACTCTCTTTCTAGTGAAACACCAGAGGCAAAACCTGTGTACGGCTCTAAGAATAGTTTATTTAAGGTAAAACTACTCAGGCTGCGTAACTAAGCCTGTTTCGTGTTTGACTCTATCAAACTTACGTAGTCCATGAGCCCCAGACTTTTCATGGTTCCCAATGTCACAGCCCACAAAATGTGTTATGGCCGTGACATAACGGTGTTGGTCTTGGACTGTAATAACATCGGTCTTGCAAGCTGCAACACAGTCTTCATGTTATTTAAGGTACTTTGAACAGACAAATCACCAGACTGAAATATTTATGTCATACAAGCTACAGCGGAGCCACATGAAGCACAGAAAATATCAGGACAAGTTCTTGCAGCACAGAAAAACCTGGTCAACTCTGGATGGGGTTAACTATGTACTTCTTTGTTCGGGGGAGCTGGGGTTGCTCTCTGGAGTGATACCTTAAGTGGATATTGTTTTGTCAGATAAACACAATATATTTTCACAGGAAAATATATGTGATTTTGAGTAAGTATGATACCTACGGGGGCCTATGTTTCCAGTCATATTTATAGGTATAACAGGCATTTTCACTGACTGAAATTGCCAGTTCACCCTGGTATTTATGGCCTTTTCAGCTGTAACACACTCATGGCTTCTGAGGACCCTCATTATCAAACTGATAAAATACACCAAAAGGCAGGGCAGGCATGTAGCTGAAGGCACGACTACTGGGGGCATTTCCAGATGCCTGTGGGTCCTCCCAAGGCCTGTCAGGTATTGCTGTTCTTATGGCATCTCAGGCAGAAGTGAGTTTACACTATCTCAGAGCTGAATACAAGACCCAGTCTATCAAGAACTTTCACTGACCCTGTTAGAAACTACAGAAAAATCCAGCAAAAGGACAGTGAAGAGTGAAGCAGATAGTGAGTTTGGGATGGGTAGGAAGATATTATCAGAGAGACCTTGCAGGGTGGAAAGAAGGCTGAGAAGGCTTTTTGCAGGGTGTTGAGATTTTGTTGTCACCAAAAGTTATGCTGAGAGAGGTGAGAGAAAACAGCAATGCTCAGTCAAAGAAGGGAGATACTAGTAAAGTTTCTCCTACATAGAGTCTGCATCACACAGCACCATCATTTTGCATTTAAAGTAACTTCTCTTTCTTTGTGGGCTCTGCTTTTGGTAGTGTATTGGGTTTAGTTGGCAGATCTTGGCAGCTGGGGGGTGGGGCTGCAGGGGTGGCCTGTCTAAGGAGAGTCCTGAAGCTGCCCAACTTTTTATCAATCTGCCTAGAAAGTTTGCTTTATTAATAAAATTGCCTGATACAAAAATGCTGTGTCCAATGTTCTTTCTTTTTCTCTCTCTGTGTAGGTAAAAATTCTCAGAAAGCCTCACCCTACGGAAAACTGTTGATAGTGTCCTCATTTGTAAAATATACAGGATAGATGCACAAGATTGCTTCTAACCCTAACAGGATATGCCTTCACTTTGTCTTTCTCCAAAATGAATTTTTCTACTGTGCTGTCAATTTTAGAATGTGTCTAACAGAATGTATCTATCTTTATCTAACAAAGTTATAAACAAAAGAAATGGAAAAAATACATAGTTTATGGTTTATGTTCTTTTTTTCCTGTTCATTATCATTATTAAGAATTCTGCATGTAAGAAAGCATTTCATATCAATTTTATTTGCACTCCATAGGTTTTGTTATGAAAATATATGCAGTACACTCTCTTAATATCTCATATATATATTTAATCTTTGATAATTAATCTAAAGTAAATGCTAATTGACATGACTGAAACTGACCTCTGTTTATTCATTGATTGATGGTGGTAGATGAAACCAACTTTACTTTCTCTACAAGGAACAATGAGAATTTTTCCATTTTACCTTCAGTAAAAATCCAGACATAAAGGCAAGTTCTATATTATTAAAAGCAATGACTACATTTTCAAATTATAGTGCCAGCATCCAGTGCAGTGGAATGTGTCCTTCTTATTTCCTAATTAAAACACAGCAAGTTCGGACTCTGTCCACTAAATTCAGATGTTGACAAGTTTTTAATTTGTGAATTGATATTCTCAGGAGAAAGGGAGATGAAGCATTCAGTACGATAGCAGATCAGCTCTGCGGCTGTTACAAGGCAGAGTAACTTTCCATCAGTTAATATTCTCCGGAAATCTGGCACAGCTATCTGAGTAGAAAACCAGGAATATTTAAAGTTCGTATTGGTATCTGTAATAGGTTCAATTTTGAAAGGTCATATCTTTGTACAGATCAACATCTATGATGGTTCAGAGCCAGCAATGCTGTGGATGAAGAGCAATGGGTTGACAGGCCTGATGGGGTCAGAGTAGAGTCAGAAGGGAAGAACTGCATCCTCCAAAATTCACCTGAGACATCTGACTCAAAGATCTTGGGGAGCGAAAACTAAATCTCTGTATTAGACATATCTTACATGGTTTGGGTAGGTATCAGTGGGCTGCAGGAGTGATGCATGTAGGAGATGGTCATGAACTCCCCAGTGCCAGTCACAGCCAGCTCCAGATGGCTCAGCCATGGATGGGAGCAGCCCATTAGGCACCAAAACTTCAACCAGTCGTCTGCTGAGACATATTTGAGAGAGAGTGGTAGCTGCTTGGCACAGAAGACACAGGAGACACAGGAGGAGACACAAAAGGAAGGACGAGAGAAGACATGGGGGAAGACAGGCAAGATGCATGTGAGGAGACAAAAAAGTGATGTAGGTGGAGACACAGGAAGATATACAAAAAGGGCCCATTTGAAGATAAATGTGAAGAGGTGCATTTGGAGAAATAAAATGGAGGAGTCATGTGAAAGGGAAAATTACGGGGGACACCTGGAGATGCACTTTTGGGATGAAGAGCTCTGTGCTGGAGGAGGACCCTTCTGAGCAGATCGTGGCTTGTAGAGGACCCATGCAGATGCAAGAACACCCCTGAGAGGACTGCAGCCTATGGAAGACCCATGTAGACTCTTTTGCCCACAACAATCTCCAGACCGATGAGGGGATATAAGGGAGATTTGGAAATTTTCTTCTTTGTGGTAAAGATGAACTAAACTAATCTGTCCACAACTATCATCATTTAGGAGTATTTTAAAGTTCTTTAAAAACCTGCTTTTATGAAGGGAGAGATTAAGGTGTGATGTGAGGTATATTCCAGTCTTCCAAGATTAGAAATAAGTCTTCACTTTTGCAACATTATCTCTTTTCTTTCTCCATGGGGATACCTGTCAGTGATCGTGTGATAAATATTACCTGTTGTCATAAAGTACAGTCTTTGAATGGAAAAGTATAGTGTTTGGGAACTTCCAAAAAAAAAAAAAAAATCTTTTGGTTGATGGGCTGTTTTTAAAATATTGGTGAATTGACCATGTTTCAATGGTCTGTTGAAAGCAATCCCTGCAAATAGAGTTCAGGCAAAGCCTTACTTCTCATGGTTCTGGTGAAGTTCTGCTGAATGCTGAAATATTCATTTCTTGCTTGGAAATGCCAAATGTTTCGTTGCTCTTCTTAAGTGTAGATTGTGCCAATAATAAAAAAGTGAGTCCTTTGGGGATGGAAAGCTTTTCTAGCCAAAATATGCAATACTATAGCTGTGCTTCTCTAAACAGAGGCAGTTGAAAAAGATCTGAAGTGTTAAAGATGTGGGAGAAGTTATGGATTTGTTTTAATAAACCACATTTTCAGTGAACAAGTATGCTTTTCTCAAGTTATTAATTTTGTAATTCTTTTTTAGCTTTCACTGAGAGCTTTTTTAACTCTCAGTATTTGTAATGATCAGATTTTTGATAACTGAATCGATGCAGTTACATTTCATATAGACACACCTTTTTTTAGTTTGTTAATTTGTTTAAAAAAAAACACTTGATTTTTTTTGGTGATTCTAACTAGAAACTAAGAACAAGAAAAATGGTAGCTGTGGATCAGTTGTTCCACTGTTCTATGGATGCTAAGGTTAAGAATAATCTTTAGATGATTTTTTTCTGGAGGGCTACTGGAGATTTAGAGCATTACAGAGATCTAATCTCAGTCTCTCTCAACATTCATATCCTCAGAACCAATCCTCTGAGTGACATTTATGTTTGGCTTCCCTCCTAGATAGGTGCTAGTAGCATCTCTTACAGTTTATTGCCAAGATCATGTGCAGACAACTGATCCAAAATTAATAAAGTATTAGCATATCCCGAAATGTACAGGGATATATTTAGCTGAACATAGCTGGATATAAATTTTGCAAAGGAGGATATAGCATTCCTATCTCAATGTTTTGAAGATGTGTGAATGTAAGTATATTTAGGCATTGTATGGCATAACGGAGAGAAATAATTGACAAGAAGGAAGCACATTATTTTAATTAAAATTTCTTTTTCTTGACATCAAATAAAAAAAATCATAAAGAGCTGGGTAGTGTTTTTTTGCTTGCTTGTTTGTTTGTTTGTTTGTTTTAAGACAGAAAACTCTCTCTTAATCTACTAATTCCATGAGTATTCTTTCCAATTTCCATTTTTTTCATGCTCTGAGTTCTTTTTCCTTCCCGACTTGCTTTTTTTTATTTTTGTGGCATTAGACATGGGACACCTTTAATGCTATAAAGTCAGTTTTCTGTGTATGCTGGATGGTGAAGATAGGATCAGTGCTGGGCAGAACATGGACATTCTTATAGTTGGTGAAATCACACAGGAAAATGGGAGTTTCATTGTGAAATTTAATGGGAACAGAATGACAACAAATCTATACTCCTGTTCACATTGCTTATGACCAATTAAAAAAGCTAGGATCTGATCTTCAGAGCTGCCAGATGTGTGCAGCTTCATTAGTCTTTTTCAGTAATAACAAAATATTGTGCAAAGCAAATTTTAAAACACATACTTCTGCTGAAGGGTTGGGGTTTCTTCAAGAAACTGCTGACTAATTATGATACAGATAGTTTACTAATTTTGCTTCTCTAGAGGAGACAGATCTTGGAAAATGTAATTGTGGTGCACAGCCTGTGTTCTGAACATATGAAAATTTAAATCTTTCTCTCATAGGGTTCCTTGGAAAAAATGGTTCTTCTTTGCAGCTGCAATTTATACATAGTATATGCAAACAAAAGTAAACAAAGCACTATGTGATTTAAAACTACTATACCATAAGTGTGGCAGTAACAGCAAATATAGTCAGACTCTTCAGTGTGGTTATTAAGTTCTTCTGAAAATCATTATTAGAAGGATTTGATAGTAAAAAGTGTCTATAGGCCTGCTTGAAGTCTATAGTTTATAAGGGCAACAGTAGCAATTCTCACCAGAAACTGAAAAAGGGCTGTAGACAGCAGCCTTAAAATGCTGCTTGCTTCTCTCACAGGACCACTGTGAGTGTAGAATCACTTATTAATATTTGCAAAACACTTTGAGATCTTCACATAAAAGGAACATAGCAGTTCAAAGTATTTATTTTTGCCAGTGGGGAATATTTGTGACTTTGGTTTCAGCGTCCACATCTTTTAGGCTCCCATATGTTTCCAGAACTCAATTAGATCTCAGTAGGTATATTTCCTGAGAAAATCTTTTAAATTAGTAGAAAAAAATAAAATAAACTTTACTACTTGTGTATAAACCAGGACTTTCTATCTGTGGTGATGATATTCTGCTGTAACTGTGGTGTCATAAGCAGTAATGGAGAAAAAAGCTGGAGTACAGATTGTCAAGTAATCTTTAGAAACCAATTAAGAAAAGTTTGTCAAACCAAAGAGACCCTAACCTACAGGGAGAGCTAATAGTTTTATTTCAAATACAAAGTTACAGCTTAGTGTAGGGCCTCTGCAACTCATCTAGTTCTTGTTGAAATAACCTACTTATAAAATGCCAGGATTGTTTTGTTTCTCTTTTTAGTTTTGTTTCACTAATATTTTATTTTAGTCAAAATTTTACTTGGCTAACATGACAATGTGTGTGTGTTTAATTTCTCCAGCACTGTAGATATAAACTTTCTCCCAGCTAATATCACAAAATGTAACAAGGAGTTAAGTTGGAGTCACAAAGTCTGCAGTTCGTAACTTGACATCCTGTCTTTGCAGAGTCCACTCTGTAGCTGACACAAAGCTCTATTTAATGTGCTGCCAATCACTC
>VXAL01016827.1:14212-24851 GCA_013399475.1 Chauna torquata
TTTTTTACCTTCTTCATGTCTTGGCTATCCTCAAATCCAGAAGAACAGAGGAACCGAGATTGTTCTTTGTAACCTCTTTGAACCTGTGCACACTTGCATGATGCACGCAAGAAAAAGTGTTTATCCATTTGAAACAAGTCAAGGGAACAATTGCGCTGTCTGGATCTGGCCAAGAAGCAATTGCTTTGTTGTTGCAGCATGTGTTGGTTCTTTATTTTCTGAACATCCTGCTGGGACACATGCAATAAACCCCTTTTTGCAATCGTTTCTCTCTCTGTGGCGCTAAGGGTTCTCTGCTCCTTCCCTCTCCAAATAACACATGTGAACGTCTTGCCTTTTGTTTTTAAGTTAGGACAGCTCCACAGGGCACATATTAACACACATTAATGAATGGATTATGGGCTTGTCAGAGCTTCCGGTGATGAATTTAGAGCCCATTAAAGACTAGGCATTGATTGCACTGGAGACTGTAGCTCTCTGTTTAATCCCTAGCAGGTGGGCACTGGTGCAAGCTTCACCATCTTGCATCAGCAGTGAACCTCGAACGTGACCTCTCCAGAGGGAGAAGGGTAATTCATTTGCCATGTTTACTTTATCTTCATCTTCTTTTTAGAGGGAGGCTCCTAACTGTGCTGAATTGTTCTAAGCAAGGAGTGGCAGATGTGTGATGTGGCTCGTGTTCTTGAAGGATTCTGTAGCAATCTCTGTATGCTTGACCTTCAGACAGTTTAAAGTCAAGTCCCCATGGCTAAGAAATGAGTGTATATTATGAGCTCTGTTAAATTAACTGTAGCTTTCTTGGTGGACTTTCACTCCCAGGGTATATATTAAAATTACAGTCCTGTGCTGTGACTAATTTCTGTTAGGCAAAAGAACTGTTCAGTTACTATGGTGCTCCTACAAAATATTACCTAAAGAAAAAGGTAAAAGTGGATTAAATCAGGTGAATTTGAAATAAAAACATTTTTTTTTCTTAGATGTGCAAACATAGCATAGTTTCTTTTCTCAATCATAATACAGTCCTAGCTCTCCCTTGGATGTCATGCTAATAATCAAATTTTAAAATAATGATAATAATAATAATATAATAATAATAACAACAACAACAACAACATCAAGAGAGAGGAAGAGACAATGGCCTATTTACCAAAGAAACAAATAAACTGCCTGTAGTTTACTGAGGCTCAAGTATGCAGCCCAATGCCTCATTTCGTGCCAGATACCTGTTCTAATCACTAGCAGTCACGGGAAGATATTTTTGCCTTGAGATTTGTAGGGATAGCTCCGCATCTGGCCAGGCAGCTGAAATGGAGGATGGGAAGGGAATGCAGTCTATTACTCCTTGGATAATCTGAAGGATATGCTGGAAAATGGTGTACTTGTTATTGCCCCTGTGCCCCAATACATAGATTTTTCACAACCTTGAATGAGGAATGAACAGTTTATTGTTATTCAGTCACTTAATTCACACTTAATTCAACCAGATTAAAGGAAGGTGTGACTAGAAGAATTTTCTCATAAGAGCCAAAATAGGTAACACAGTTGCAAAAAGACAAACTTGGAAATGATAGATGTGAAGGAGTGCAAGAAAAAGTACTCAAATTACTTTAATCTTAATACTGAGTTCAAATCATAATGTTCTTCTGTCTTTCTCTTTCCCATATCAAGCTGATTTGCTCTCCTTCCATGACTGGGTTGTTTCCAATGTTTCATTCCTTATACATACCATATGCCTCACTCTACAACTTTTTCAGATAATTTATCCATTGAAGAAACTTTATCAGAGAGCACCTCTTCTTGCAGAACATTAGGTCTCATAGACCTAATCTTTTCTGAAGTCTTCTAGGAGGTCCAGCAAGGTTTCACCTTTCTCCTAAAAAAAATTCTGTTTCCTCATTTACCATGAAATAGGCTTCTAATGTTTCTTAACTTAAAACAAAGCAAAGCAAAGCAAAGCAAAACAAAACAAAACCAAAAAAGCAAATTGAAACAAAACAAAACACAAAAACAACAACAACAACAAAAAACAAAACCTTTGTTTTCCTTTCTTAGAGTTGAAGGTCTCTTTTTGTTAGATCAAGTGCTATTTTACTTGACTGCTTTATCAATATTTTTGTGATTCAGCAATGGATAAAACTTTCTTTTCTACTTCCCTCTTTGAGGATTCATCCTATTTTCATGTGGAATGTGCCTTATGATAGACTTCATGTCTGTATCTCTGCATACCTTAAACACAGTCGATACAAAATCCTAAACAGAATACTGTAGCTCATTAGCTGGCTCTTGACTGACATGAGACATGGTGGTAATTCACTCTCCCTCCTGTCCTACTATCAGATACAAAACTAGCAGCTGCTTTAGGTGATGTTTTATATCATTTTTCTTTTAACAAAAGATCTGAACCAAGTAAAAGTCTAAATATGTCATAAGTAAGGAAATGTTTATTTACTTTGATCTATATATGAAAATAAAGAAAACTGTAGCAAGAAGGCGTAAAGATATATTTAAATGTCACCTCAAAATATGTCTTCCTTCCTCCTTTTTTCTCCAACCTTTGATTAAAACAGCTGTTTTTTTTTTTTTTAGTTATATTTTCTTCTTTTCTGTAATCCCATCCTCCTTTTTTTTTGTTTTGTTTTGTTTTGTTTTGTTTTGTTTTTCCTCTGTGTTTTCCTGGCTAAGACTGTAGCTTGACTGAGATTCAGTTCTGCAAATAATGTCAACAAGGGGGGTTGAAAACAAATGTTGGTATGATACACTCAAGCATCCAACAGATTAATATCATTTAGAATGTGCAGATGACTGTGGAAATCTTTAGGATGGACTGTCTTGACTCTTCTTTAGCCTGGCAAGAACTAACATTGTTCAGCTACTTTGATAGGACTTTTCATATGATCAATACACAGCTATTGTTACAACTGTATACTTGTTTCTTGTGTCAGGCAGTATAATGAGAATGAAAGAAAGCTCCTGTCCATCAGGGTTTTGATTTTCAGATGCTTCTCTGTTTTTATGTTACCCTTGCCTGTAGTATTCCTTTGCTTCTTAACAGCTGGTCTAAGATTTGACTTTTGTTGACTTGAGAGATGTTTTGTCAGACCTGAACTGGAGATTATAGCACAGCTAAATTAGAGCTTATCTAAACACTGACCTGGAAGCTCTAAGGTGGAGAAGGAATAAGTTTGCCTTCATGCTCATTTCCCTTCCTTTGGGAACAAGCTTGCTGATTTCATCACTTCAAATTTCATAAGAGCAATTCATGCTTATTTTGTATGTCTGGAGTTGTGAGTTTTGATGTATTTTTTGCTCATGAGTACTAGACTGCTGCTAGATTGTATCATTCTTAGCACCTGTCCAAATTTATTCGACTACATAAAAGATTCCTAAATTTGGAGACACTCAAAAAGTGCAATTTTACTTTGCCTGATTAGGTGTGAGGTACATGTCACAGTGACTACCTCTGCAAGGTGACTGTCAGACACCGCACCTGCAGGAGCGTTGTTTTCTTTCAGTAGAGGTACACGGTGTCACGATAAGCTCCGCGGCTCCATCTCGTGGGAGGAACGAAGCACATCACTATGCGCTCAAACAGGTGCAGCACCTCTGTAGCCTGTTGTAACTAGCCCGAGTAAAGGGACAAAACCTGCATCTGCTGTGAGGGCAAAGATGCAAAAAGGAGAAACAAGTGACGCAAACCCGGCAATGTTCTCTGAAGATGAGTTTTTATTTATGTACAAGTTTTCCATAAGCCCACTTTCACATTCCTGAAGAAATGAAATTCCAGAGGTTATTGCAGCTCTCAGATGTCTCAGATGTAGGAACAAAACCAGACCAATCACCTCTACTAGCCCTCAGTTGAATGTCCAGTAGCTGAGAGTGGTTGCCTTGTAGCTCTTTTAATATTCAGATACACTGACCCTGCATAATCCTCTGTGCTAAATCCTCATCCACTCCTTTGGAATCTATTGAAACTGCATTTACTTAAAGCAATTGCAACTAAGTGATTTTCATGTCATTAATGGTGTCAATGGAGTCCCTTTATTACATTGTTTCGCTCCTATTTTTTCTACATCTTCACATCCCTTTGATCACAGAATAGATGCTTGTTCCTTTGGGCATGGGGTTTGGTGTGATTGATTGGTAATGACAGGTCACCAGGCACTCTTTTGAGATGCTTTTATCAATGAAAATGTCAGTAGCGTAAAATCCCTGTTTCACCAGTGCTGGCCTGCACAGTCCCTCAGAGCCTATTCTCCCTCAAAGAGTCCAGCTGAACAGGAACATCTCAATAAGTCATATAGTTTCTCTTATAATTCTGCTGGCTAACAAATATGAAATATTTTTTGGTTTGAAGATTTCAGTAAGAGAGAGAAAAGTTATCTGATATAAAATTAGAGGAAATTCTTAGCATGACGTTTAATAAAACAGTTAAAAATTCTAAGAAATGTTTATACTTGGTATTCTAAGAAATGAACAAAGTCTTTTTACACAAAAGCACAAACAAAATTCTACTTCCTCTGTTCCTTTTTGGTGTACTATTTATATCTTTCTAAAGGTATACATTTAAATTTATTCAGTTTAATGACAGTTTTCAAGGAAAAATGTGCAAAAACTTTACGATTACCTTCACTGTGATCTGGTGAAACCATGGCAGATTGAGAGAAATATAGCCTGCTTTTTATATTCACCAATCACTCGGAAGGCAATCCTGATTCCAGCAAGTATACCATGTAAGCAACTCTGTTCCCTTGAGGACTGGTAGTATAGGGCCCTCAGAATGTATTATTGAGAGGGGAAATCAGCTGAACAGCCTCTATTACCTTAGCCTGGGAGGAATTCCGTGAAAGTCAAGCATGAATATTTTACTGAGGAAGGGAATACCAGTTTGATTTTCTGTAATTTATTTATGAGTTAAATTTCCAAAGCTTTTTAAGACACATGTAGGCTTTTTTGGGTCACACTCTGCTTTCATTACATCAATACGCAGAGTAACTGCATCATCTTCAGTGAGATCACGGCATATTTACACACCTATAAATGAAATAAATATTATTGTTAAGAAATTTGGGACTAGATTCCTTCTCTTTGCTTGCTCACACAAGCTGAAAGAACATGGACCATTCAGGTCTTAGATGTTGGAGGGAAATGTAACACATAGGGTCTAAACCTTCCCCAATTTAATCCATAGGGGAATAAAGGCCTCACAGAGTTGGCATTTGGCCATGATCTGCAATTAGCTTTGTCTTTTCTGCCAACCAAATGAATGCAAGGTGTACTTTCACTAATTAAGTGTAACAAGGTTTGACAATGTCTAGCAGTTTCCCCCCAGTAAAAAAGCTGCCAGTAGTTGTCTGACTTGGAGAGGGGCACAGAGTGAAACCCATGACAGCCATACATAGGAAGAAAGGTTTGGAATTACTAATTGCAATGCAATTTGCAGTACAAATAAAGGTAAAATTTGAAACCAAGACTGAAGAACACCTAGGGAAAAAGATCCCTAAATCCACCAAGAGGGCATTTTCAGATCAGAAGAACAGAAATAGTGCAATTATGTTACCTATTTTGAGCTCCTTGTTTTAGCAGTGAGGTTGCAGGGAGGAGGAATTGTCAAATTCTTGGATGTTAGTAAATGATTTATTAGGTGTCCTAAAGAAAACCTCTGAGCCACAAGATATAAAGAAAACAGGCCTCAAATGGTCAGTCCAGATTTTCTGCTAAGGTAAAGACTGTTATATTCATTAGGGAATCTAACAAAGAAAAACATTACGAGTATCAAAAACATGTCTGATCTTAAAGTTGTAGGAGTTTAAGAAATTTCAAGATGGGTGATTTGTTTAACATTTGCGTTACCTACATGACATTGTATAATCATAGTGTCACACTCTTGAATGATAACTGTGAAGATCAAACTGACCACTTTGCCTCATGCTGGTTTTCCCATCCATTGCTAATTATAATGTTTGCCTTTGTTGGACTTTTATGTGCCTGGCATTCAAACGCCTTTTCCACTTGTGGCCTCAGATGATGTGATCCTACTTCAGCAAGAAGGCACGAAGCAGGGCTGTTTTTGTTTCCATGTTTCTCTTTCTGTGCTTTCACTTGCCTGCCAGAGGTTGACAGAATTTTGTCATAAACACCAGAAGAATTCCCACTAGGTCAGTGGATAAACATTCAATCACTGTAATATCCCTTACCTACTTTGTGGTGTGAGATTATTAGATAATGTCTGCAGAGTGCTCCAAAATCCTTGGATGAAAAGCAGCATGAATGTGAAAAACAGTGCTAAAAGTATATTTAGAATTTTAAATATATGTGTATATGTGTGTGCATTAGGTGGGTGTATGTGCATGTTTGAGCATATGTACATACATATTCCTGTATAAGTTTATAAACACCGTATTTAGGAATCAGTCGCTGCTGCATATCAGCACCATCCAGGGGACATCTGGACATCTTTCCAGAACTGCAGATAATACTTTTTCTGTAGAGTCTAGATTGCATGCTGTCACTCTGCATTCTTCCCCAAGAAAGCCAATCCAGGGCCTTTGCAGGAAAGACAGAGGTCTTCACCACGTCAGCCCTTAAAAACTGAAAAAAAACAAAAACAAAAACAAACAAACAAACAAACAAACAAAAAAACAAAAATCTTTTATAATAAATTAAAGTTCACTGAAGAAAGATCTGGTCATATCCCTACAATTGTATACTCTAACCTAGAATGCTCAAGAGAAAAACAAAACAAAACAAAATAAAACAAAAAATTCTTCCTCTTAATTGCTTTCATAGCTTTCATGCTTTACCTCTCAATTGTCTAATGAACTGAATGAACTGATTCTATATTTGCTTAGTAGATATGTATTCATGCAACTGTGACCCATGGCCTTCTGAACATATACTATCAGCAATTGTTCTATTTATTTTTTTATTACTTTTTCCAGTAGGCCTCAAGTGGTTAGAGGATCCCCTGAGTGTTTTCTGCATTTCACTGTCTGTGACCACCTCCAGTCTCATTAGTAGAATCTAAAGGATTACCCCAGATACTTTCTGAGAACTCAGATAAAAAACTTCAAAATTTAAACACATGGTGTGTTTAGGAGATGACACTCTGATTTGATCTAATACCAAACCAAGATTATCACAGTTTGTTTCACTGTTGAAGAGTTTTCTTAAAGACATGTAAAAAATTACCTGCAATTCCTTTGCAGTAAGTAAAGATTGTGGAACACATTTCACAGCTTTACGGTGTTTTTTGTCCTCCTCTTGGAGTCGGTTGTATTCAGTAACAGATGTTGCTATGTTTCTTTTGTGTCTACTTTGGAAAGTACTCTTGCCTCCTTTGGGATGAAAAGCACTTTATAAATGTAAGCTTATTGTTATTTCTTTATGAGTATCTTTGACAGTTCACTGCTGTTACCCATGGAACTTTGCCCTGGTAATAAAGCTGTTAATAACACACTATCAGTCACCCTTAAGAAAGGAATACAGTATTTATTGGGATAGCATCAGTGTTTATCATTCTTGGATCAGTGAGGTACATTACTCGTGTAGTATTTCTGAAGGAGAAACAGGGTTGCTGGTGAAAAGATGAAGCTGATTCTGCAAAGTGTTGGGTACAAACTTTGAGTCAATGTTAGCAGAAATACAGAACTTTCTCTATTTTGGATGTGATAGAGTGCTGTAGTTTAAGGTTTGTTTTACAGGTATCATTTACACATAACCTATTAAGCCTGTGAAGGCATGACACCATTCCTTCAAAAAATAATGCTGAGGTGAGGTGGGAAAAAGAACCCACCTGAGCATTCATCACTATACATATGTTAATGTTGAAGCTTGCAGCCCTTAATCCAAAATCTGTGCACTTTGATTCTCTGTCAGCTACTCAAAGAACTGAAGAACAGAATATCAGCTTCCCCTGGAAATCACACTCTTTCACTTTCAGCAATCTATTCTTAAAAAAAATAATGAAAGATTTATGCGTGTTTTGCTGATGAAATAATGCATGTGTCTGTTTACCCACACTGAAGCATAGTATCTGAGAGGGAAAAGAGTATGTAACAGAAACAATTATCGTCTGACTGCACTTTTCTGCAGTCAGAGTAAACAGAATCTTTTAAATGCTTTTAGCAATTTTGCTTATGCATTTCCCATTTAACCTTTATAGTGTTACCATGCCAAATATAGCATAGACGGGATATCAGTATTCTAGATGCTTTATAAACTCACAGATGCAAAGGCAACCATACAAAAGAGTGGTCTTTGGTCCAAAGAACTTCCAGGCTGAAAAAATGACAGAAGGCAGGAGGAAAACGTTAAAGGATGACATGTTTTAATAACCATGGAAGTTGGAGTCTTAAGAAAGAATTTGAAATAGGAAAAATTACATAGTCTTGCCTATCTTCATAAGTAACATAAGAAGCAGCATGGGAGGAAGAAAGAAAATTCTTGTCTGAAAATGTAACACATAGAAGAATAAAGTACTATGAGCCAGTCAAAGCTTGTTGCTGAATTCTTGATACGGAATAAGATCATCTTTTGTCCTCGTTTCCAAGATTTCTCCGTATATCATGAACATAAACTCTTATGCTTTTCCTTCTAATTAAACAATAATGTGAAAACATTTATATTTTTATTGATGTCCATTTTTTTCTTTAAATTCTATGTAATTTTCTTCTTCTATTAGAAAAGGTTTTTCCTATATTAACTACAAGATAGTTTGGTTGCTTTCAGTTGCTTTCAGTTGCTTTCAGCTTTTGAATAGTTCAGTGGCTTTAGGGGGATGGACACCTTAGGGATTCATGAAGGAAGAATAAGCACATATTTGCAATACAAACTGGAAAAGGAGAATGGCCCTATAAACTTGAGAATGTTGAAAATGACTGATATCACAGCCTTCTTTTGGATAACTGTAATTAAGTTCCTCTTCCAGGTATGATCTCCACAGGCTTTAAATTTTTGCTGGATTAAAATTCAGTTTATCCTGGTCCGCTAAGTTTAATCAGAGTTACAGAAAAGCAGTATAACAAACCAAAGTAACATCAAAAACCTTGTTTTAACATAAAGTTCCACCTAAGGTCCACTACCAGACGTTTGCTACTATATAGTTCAAATCCTTCAAAAGTGTCTAATCAGGACCCAGGCTGCCTGAATATAAATCCTCATCCTTATTCAGTCATTACTAGATGTCAGCATAGAAGACTAAATAAACTGCAATAAGAGTGAAAATGTAAGGAGAAAGTCTAAAGGAGTATTTGTTCTGTTGTCTCTTCTCCATCACGTATAATTTATTACTATTTTCATCATAAAAGAGTGGAAAGTACTAGTCTTTTTATTTTGTTTTGTCTCTTTGGAAATAGGTTTCTGAAGACCTATTCTCTTTGTCATTTTAAGTGAAGTCCATTGGAACTGATGTCACTCCCTATAATGAATGCATTGTTTTAAAATTCTCTTTACCTTCATAACCAATAGATCTAAAGTGTGTTAAGACTGATGTCACAGAAAAAAATGTTTAAACAAAAGTGTATAAAACTTGCATTTTCATTTTTATAAACCAAGAGCAATCAGCTTCCACCCATGTGGCTTTACAACTAAAACTGTTTCAGAATATTGAAGTTTTCTGATTAACACAATGTTGTCTGGAAAGATTGCCTTTACAGTTAAAAAGATTTTTTGCTAAGTCATTTCAGACTTGAGAGCTGGATTGTTACTTGTCATGTAGCACTGTTTAAGCAAAGCCCAGATAAAGAATTATGTCAGAGAGTTGTGTATTTAAAACTGCAAATTCAGTCCAAGAGAAACAGGAACAGTACTTTCTTAAACTTCACCACTTACTTTGCAGCTAATTTCTACACATCTGAAATATGAGAGAATTATAAAAAAAAAAAAAGCAATTTCTAAACTGAACTGAAAAAAAAGATACATTTGTTGTGAATTTTCACAGATACTGTCTCAGTTTTTTTGGCCAGGAAGAAAAAAAAAAAAAAAGTCTCTTCATTGTTCAATTCTACTAAGAGAATTGCATGAAAAAAGAGGGTATAATATCTCTTTCTCTCTTAACAATGAAAAGGAAACCACAAATTAACTGTGTTAGAAAGAAATGGCAGCTGATATTGCTCCAAAAAATAAAATTGTTCTTAGCATTGAAAAATGATTCTGCTAAGAGACTTGTTTTTTCATTGTTCAGAGCTCAGGTACAATGAAGATATGTAATGTATCATGTCTCCCCAGTCTGCTAGAAATTAAACAAAAGGAATTCTTCATATCTCATTGGTGTTCAGGCCTAGGCCAGTAGAAAATGGTGNTAGTCTTGCCTATCTTCATAAGTAACATAAGAAGCAGCATGGGAGGAAGAAAGAAAATTCTTGTCTGAAAATGTAACACATAGAAGAATAAAGTACTATGAGCCAGTCAAAGCTTGTTGCTGAATTCTTGATACGGAATAAGATCATCTTTTGTCCTCGTTTCCAAGATTTCTCCGTATATCATGAACATAAACTCTTATGCTTTTCCTTCTAATTAAACAATAATGTGAAAACATTTATATTTTTATTGATGTCCATTTTTTTCTTTAAATTCTATGTAATTTTCTTCTTCTATTAGAAAAGGTTTTTCCTATATTAACTACAAGATAGTTTGGTTGCTT
>VXAL01016828.1:0-14540 GCA_013399475.1 Chauna torquata
CTCTGTTTCTCACTCTGTCCCCACAGTAAATAGACTACGGGTGGGCGAGAGGCTGAGCGGAGACACAGCTGGGACAGCTGACGCCAAGTGACCAAAGAGATACTCCCTTCCATATAATGTCATGCTGAGCAATAAAACAGGGGGGAGTTTTTCCAAAGTAGCCATTGTTCAGGGACTGACTGAGCATACGTCTGTTGGTGGTGAGTGATTGCTTTTGCATCACTTGTTTTTACTTTTTTAAAATATTTTTCCCCTCACTTCTTAACTTGTCTTTATTTTGACCCACAAGTTTTCTCATTTCTGCCCTTCCAATCCTTTCCCCCATCCCAATGGGAGGTGAGTGAGTGGGTGACTGGGTGGGGGTTGACCTGCCAGCTGGGGTTAACCTACCACACGTGGTTAGGTCAGTGAAAGTTTGGAATATGAATTTTTTATTGAAGTAATCTGTAAAGATCATAATAGGCACAAAACAAAGCCTCAGATGTGTGTACCCATCAATGCTTAAAGGAACATGTATCACCAGCACATGTAGCACATAACCTGTTCAAAGATGAATAGGGCAATAAAAGATGAATATGGCAATAAAGAAAGGCCTTTTCAGAATTCCTTTCCATATTCTCACAGGAATGTGGTTTAGTATAAGGTCTGTCATCAGGGATTTCAGAGTTTTAATTCCAAGACTGATACCTCTCTAGACAATTACTTGCTCTTCAGCTCACCTGTATTTCAGTCTGAGAAGTACACGTAACAACTGTAGTCATACAGGTAGATGTAGAGTACTGCGAACCATAGTATCAATAAAAGTGTTGAAATACCCTCAATGGAAACCAGCATTGGAAAGGTGCATGTTATTTTTTATAGCTCAGTTTTGCTATTCTTGTTTTTTTCCCTAGGTTATTATTCCATGTTTTGCCATGTATTTGAGTCCTGGTAGTAGAAATTTTAGTAATTTTTAGTAACTGATAAAAAGCTAGTGAAAATAAAAGATAAATGCTTGGACCATGATTCAAGCACTTTTAAAATTTGAAGTTAAATAGTAAAATAGACACCAAGCTGGTATTTTAGGTTGACTATTATGCATGCACTGTAATTTTGCAGCAAAAATTCTTTAATGGTTTTGGTCACAGATCTTTGATACTTTGGATTCATATAATAAACCAGAATGGTTCTGAATATGGTATTACTACCTGTTGAGTAAATGATGCATGAAATAAGAAGGATATATATCAGAGGCTCTAATGGCTTTAAAAGAATGGTTCTGTAAGAGAACCTCAAGCAGCTTATATAAGACGATTTGTATTTTGATTATGATGGACAAAATGCACAGATTTTAATATAAAGAGTGCTGGGGGGGAGGCATATGTGTGTGTATTCACTGTGCAAGGAAGAACAAACAGTGCAACTTGGTAAAGCTCAATTTTTTAAGCAGAAGGGAGAAATATGATGTGCCAGGGTAAAGCTCTTATCCCACCCACGCTGACAGACACTGTGATTACCACTCCAGTGAGGATGTCAGTGTAGCCTAGGGAAGGTAATGCTCACTCCAGCCAGTCAGTGTTGGTAGAGCAGCTTGATTCCAACGCGTAGTAGTTCCACAGAGGGCACTTAGCTTCTGCATGATTTTGTATGCCTCTGTTTAAATGTTCCTGTCAGATCTCTACATCCAAGGGTCTTTGTAGCCAATCAGATCAGTCCACAATGACACTATATATTTTTCCACTAGTTTCTGGTACTGTTCTCCTGACAGATGTTGATCTGTGGCCAGTGCCAAGGCTTGTTACACTCAATTATTGTTCACATTATCTTGTTGGCCATGGTTTGCTACGGTCTGTTTGCACTGTACTCAGTTCTTGATCAAGTTTAGGGCATGACATTTCCACATCACAGAATCACAGATGCAGACTTACTGAGGCTGGAAGGCACCTAGGCAATCTAGTTCAACCTTGCTGCTCAAGGCAGGACTACTTACAGAAGAGTGCTCAGGTCCATGTCCAAGATAATTTCGAGTATCTGCTAGGACAGAGTCCCTGTACAATCTGTTCCTGTGTTCAATCAAACTGACAGTAAAATAAATAAATAAAATGTCCGTTTAAACTGAATTTCTTGTATTTCAACTTGTGTCCGATTTCCTCTCATCCTTTCACTTGATAGTACTGAGAAGAGTCCGTCTCCATCTTTACTCCCTCCACCATCAAATATTTATGTACACTGATAAAATCCCTTCAAACTGTCTCTTCTCCAGGTAGAACAGTCCCAGGTCGAACAGTCCCAGGTCTCTCAGATTCTCCTGGTTTGTCAGGCCCTCCAGTCCCTTAATCAACTTTATGGCCCTTCATTGGAGTCTTTCCAGTATGTTCATACATCTCTTATACCAGGGAGCCCAGAAATGGACATGGTATTCTAGATGCAAGGTAACTGGCCTCCACCTGGACATTATACCACTTCACACACTTCACCACCCTTTTAGCCCAGCATTTCAGCCAGTTTTCAAAACATTTTGCTGTCACTTTATCTAGTCCATATTTTACCAGTTTGTCTGTGAAGTTGTTATGAGAGACTTTGCTGAAAGCCTTGCTAAAGTGAAGATAATATCCATGGTTCTTCCCTCATCCACCAAGCCAGTAATATCATTGTGGATTGCTATCTGGTTGGCTAGCATTTCTCCTTAACAAATCAAAGCTGACTACTTCCACTCAGATTTTAGTCCTTCACATGTTTCAAAGTGGTTTCCAAAAGGGTTGACTCCGCTGCCTTTCCAGTGATGGAGATGAGGCTGACTAGCTTATAGCACTCCGCATCCCCCTTCTTGCCGTTCTTGAAATAGGAGAGATATTTACCTTCTTCCAGTCCTCAGGAACCTCCCCCAGTCACCCCAGCCTTTCAAGTATAATTGACAGTGTCTTCACAGTGACATTGACCGGCTTGTGGGTGCATCTCATCAGATCCTGAGGAACTATGTGTGTCTGGTTCATGTAGATGTTCCTTAGCCTGATCCTCCATCACCGAGGTTAATTCTTGCTTGCTCCACATTTTCCCTCTAGTCTGGGATTCCTGAAAGGAAGTCACACTGAGGCAAAAAAAAAGATATTAAGTACTTTAGCCTCTTCCATGTCCTTTGTCACAAGGGCCTCTGCCCCATTAGCAGAAGGCCTGCATTTTCCCTTCTCTTCTTTTGCTGCTGATAAACCTGTAGAAGGTATAACACATCTGTGTTTGGAATTTGTCATCAATGGACTGTAGAAAACTTGTGAATTGCTTGTGATCCGCTGTGTTGTCCCTCCAGCAGATCTCAAGGTGGTTCAGGACCCCAAGCAGACCAGGGCCTGCAAATGTGAATCTTATTCCATTTGTCTGAAGGCCTCATCTACTTCTACCTACTTATCTGGCAGTCTGTAGCACTCACCCACCACCTCATTTCCCACATTGGTCTACCCTCTAATCCTGATCCATAAGCTTTCAGCTATTTCATTGTCTGTTCCCTACGCAGTGCTCCATCTACTACAGCTGCTCCCTCACATCAAGGTCAGGTCTGTCCTGGTCTGTCCTTCATAAAAGAAGTGTATCCAGTATTCTATTGCAGTTCTCTAGGTGTGTGAGCTGTTCACAACATCTCTGTGACCCCGTTGAGATCACAGTTCTGTAAGTGCTTGCAGACCTCTAGTTATTCCTGTTTGTTCCCCATGCTGCATGCATCACTGTACAGGCACTGTGGTACTAAAAAGGTAATGTACAACAATGTTAACAGTATGGTTAATGAGGTATCTCTGCATTCATCAGGTAATTTGGATGATTATCTCATTAAATAATTAATCATTAAAAAAAAAAAGAAAAAAAAAGAAAAAATTGTCTGCATATATATAATGTTCCTTTTTGCCCATAAGAATATTTTGAGTGTAACAATAAATAATCTGGTGGCAGGATGAAACAGAATTAGCAGAGGCATTTAGATAACAGGAAGGAGATGTAATTAACTTCTACTTCAAAAGCTTCTTCATACATCCCTTAAGCAAATTATTGAAACTCTTACTTTTAAATACTTCTGTGGTGTAAAAATCTTTTTCTTCATGTTCTGATTTTAGTTTTCCAAATTTGAATGTGTCTGTGAACTTTTCAAATGCAAGCAGACTTAAATTAAATTTGATAAATTTTGGCAAACAAGGTAAAAGAGCTATCAGAGCAGTCGTCATAAGTTGGCTGAGAAAATATCTTCTGAAGAGGTTAAGCCCTGCTTTTCTCTTTCGGTGAAGCACTAGTCACAGATCACATTCAGAAGTGCTGAATTTTAAGGTCTCTGCATAATTAAGCAAGTACAGAAATCTTGACTCTGAAGTCTTGAAAATATTTTATCCTGCTTAGCCATTTTATGCTGGGATAAAAGGCAGGCTTTTTAGGTACCTAACCTAGGTACTCTTTACCTAGGAGTAAAGAGAACACATATGTGCCACAAAAATAATGTTTCCTGCTTTTTATGCTTCTCAGTAAGGATACACCCTATTGTTTAGCTGTTTCGTAAACCGTAGCATATGGAATTGTCTCTTTTAGAAAGATATTTTGATGAATACTTGCGTTTCTCTTCAGTTTATGAAGTAAATTATTTTAAGCTGCATGCTCCTTGTAATTTGGTTGTCATGAGGCCAGAAGGGTCAAAGGACTAGACAATGAAAAGCATGATAGACTCTTTTGCCACTAAGCTACTATACTGAACATAATAGAGAAAATTAATAAGGTTTGATTGTACAGTGGTGTACATAAAAAGAGATTCAAGTGGCCTCATTCCACAGTTTTTATAGCAAAGGTAAAAATTATTGAAGATGTTTGCATTGCAATGCTTTCTTCATTGGATAGTGTAAAATTTAAAGTCAAAGCACTTGTTTTGAGAAAAACAAACCAAACAAAACAAACAAATAAACAAACAAAAAACAACAAAGCAAAACCAACTTTAAATTTAAATCTCAGGTTTAGAGAGTTGATAATAAAACTCTCTAGAAGTATTCTTTTTTCCTTTGATCTTGCTATAGATACTGCACTAAATTACACTCAAGGAGATCAAAAAAAAATTGTAAGTTAATTCAGAAAATACACATTCCTTTTTTGTTTGTTTGTTTGTTTGTTTTTCAATTTGATGTTGTTGTTGTTGTTGTTGTTGCTGTTGTTCTTTTCTATCTGTAAACTATCATAGAAATGGTAGGACAACTTATTTTGGGGCCCTGGAGGTTATCAAATCCAACACACCTCTCAAAGCTAAAGGCAGGTACATTTGATTAGGGCTTTGTGTACTTCTTTTTTGAAAATCTCCAAGGATGGAAGTTCCACACACAGTCTCTATGGGTAACCCAGTACCACAGTCAGCTTCTCTAACGGGTATATATTTTTTTCCTTATGTCTAAATGGAATATCCTTTGTTACAATGTGTCTCTTGTCCTTTTGCTATGCACCCTGGAAAAAAGTATAATCCTATCTTTTCCATAGCCTCCTTCTACATAGTCAAAGATTAGATGTTCTACCCAAACAACCTAAAATTATTGAAACTTTAAAAAATATATTTACTTTACTATACACATAAACATATATTTCTTTTTGATTCAGCTTCCCAAATAGCACAATTCTTACAAATTAGATTTTAAAAAGTGTATATTATTGCAAGTATAATAAACGTCATTTACATCAGTATCTTATAGGTATAAACAGAGTGGAAGCACATTGTTAAACCTGAAATCTTATTTATGGATAAAGAGGAAGCACACCTTGTATCTAACTAAAGCCAAGAATTTTCTGTTAGCTTAATGGAAATCTTATTATTCTAATTGTTATTATTCTGGATCTTATTGGTTCAGAAAAAGAAAGAATAGTAATGTGCTTGAAATTGTTATGCAATGGCTTGAGTATATTTTGTCAGTGTCCACAAAGAAATAAGGCTCCAAATAAAACTTCCAACTCACAAATTTCAATGTCATGCAGTCAACCAAGTATTTGGTCCCACCTTAAGGATTTGATTGCAGATTAGGGAAAAAAAACAAAAAAAAAAACAAAAAAACCAACCATACTGTACCTATTTTTCAGGTCTTGACACATCCAAATTGGTCCCATAATTCTTAAATGTCTTAGGACAGGTAAGTTAGAGTGTACAAAAATAAGACACATTTTACTGTCTTTTCGTTTCACCAAAATGTATGCAGGTATGAACACAGTCGTACTAGATTTCTCCTATAAGCTACTATAGAAAAGGAGATATTTTCTGTGGACAAATCCTGATATTGATTTTAAGGAGAAATTTCAGGTTTTATTATTTTCTCCAAATCCAAAAGAAGTATAAAATGATTGTTGCCAGCTTAACTGTCTCCTAGGTAAAGGCATTATCTGGACCCAAGATAATATTTTATAAAGGCGTGTGTCTTTCTTTGGTTAAGTGTATATTTTTTTCTTTTGCATATCTCTTGAGTATGTGCTGTTGATGCATTGAGAGTTGCTCACCTTTTGAGGGAAGTCACATAAGAACAGCTCGTAAGATTTAGGAGTTTTTTGTCATGTGATAACTTATTCAATGTTAAAATCTGTCCATCATAGAGTTTTGTCAAGTATTATAGAATCATAGAATCATAGAATATTCTGAGTTGGAAGGGACCCACAAGGATCATAGAGTCCAACTCCTGCCTCCACACAGGTCTACCCAAAAATTCAGACCATATGACTGAGAGTATANGAGAAATGAGATTATTTTCTAAGAGGTACCTGTCTACTTAATTCTAAATTTTTAGGTAACTATAAATTCTGCAAAATTATAATTAAGTATTATTAATAAATTAATTTAAATCCATAGTGTCAACAACTTGATGGACCTGATGATAATACAGACTTTAGTGACTTTTTATGATACAAATCAAGAGAATTTTAGAAGACCATTTTTTTAATTGCAATTTCAATTTTGATTTTATGTTACTATTTCATTAAAACATTCACAAAATATCTATACTTTGTTTTTTGTTTCATCAAAAAATGACTTTTTTTTTCTCCTAATCTAGATAATTTGGTAATATTTGTCAAAATGGAGTTCAGAAGTTGAAATATTTACATATTTATTGAGATTTTTGTTTCTTTTTGGAAGTATAGTTTTTGAGATGACAAGAAGGAACTTGAGCTGGAGATAAAGCAATAATACATCTGAATCAGTCTTTAGGAGTATTTTGTAGAAAGAAATTCAAGGAGGGACTTTGGACAACATTTGAATTTCAGAAATTGTACGGACAGACATCGCTGGGCAATCTATTCCACTTCTTGATTGTTCTTATCATAAAAAGTTTCTCCTTATACTTAGTGCAAATCACTCTTCAGTTTACACCCACTGCCTCTTGTTCTCCATGCACCACTGCAAGGAGTCCACCTCAGTTGCCTCCCTGTAGGCACTGGGAGCTGCTGTTAGGGCCCCCTGAAGGTGCTCTTCTCTGGACTGAACCATCCCCATTCTCTCAGTCTCACCAGTGCTCCAGTCCCAACAATCCTGGTGACCCTTTGCTGAATTCAGTGTGGTTTATCAGTCAGTATTTATGTATGTATGTATGTATGTACATATGTATATATTTATTTATTTTTGGGTGGCCAGAGCAGGAATTTGTATGCAGTAATCTAGAAATAAGCAGAAACAAAACCATAAGAGGAAGGTTGGTAGATCTCCCCCTTCCACCATGACTTTGAAACTCACATCCTTCCCTTCAGCTTGTTCTGATTTCAACAGTGTTCGGTATTTTCTTGGATTGCAACAAACTCCTCAGAACACAGGAAAGTTTCTATTTTCCATGACGTGGTGTGGCTGTGTGCTGCTAATTCTTAGATCACTGTCTTCATCTGCTTTCGTGCAGGCTCTTTTCTATGTGGGTCTTTCACATTCTGCCTGCTGCACTCCTCATGCAGGACCTTCAGGCAGTTCATGGCCACCTCCTGTGTGGGTCACTCCTGCACTCCCCTGGCTGCTTTGCCCAGTACAGGTCTCTAAGTAGGCACAAATTTTGTAGGTGTTGGTAGTGTTTTCTCAATAGCATCACTCATTTTTGTGGTTCTCTCTCAGAAGAGGCAGGTTAGGAGGCAATTTATTCCATTTAACTTCTGCAAGAGCACAGTTTAAGCTCCTGAGCTTCCTCACCTTTTTAGCTACAGAAGCTATTATTTGATTTTTTGCTGGGTGTCAAATCTGTATAAATTTTACAGCTATACTGAACATAAAAGTGCAAAATGAAGGATTTGAAGATGTGAATCATGTCATTTTATAATCATACTTGGGTTTATTTGGGATCTAAAATCTCTCTGAATTGTACAATCACAGCACCAAGCCAAAGCAAACGAGTCTTCCATATGTCTTCAAGAGATGTTTCATATACCTTTCCTCAAAAGAAGGATCAATTTTATGTAAGTCATTAACAACAAATCTTCAGCAAAACTATCCTTCAAGATTTTCAGTTGAAGGATGTTTAGCAATTATTTAATTTAAATTTCTGAAAACTATAAGGCTATTCTGTAGATAAATTACAGGAAAGGTGGACATTTTTGATTATTGCAAGTTTGAAGAACCAACATATAAATGTTTCTGAAATTATATATATATGTCTTTCAATATATTTGGACTTTTTAGAATATATCAGAATATTAAATGAAAGTAAATGTAATATGCAGTATACTACATATTCTATAACCTCTGCTTTAAAGACCAATTAATTTATTCCCTGACTCTGAACATCAGAATGCAACAGTTATCAAGACTAAATTAAAGTAGTTGGATAATCAGTTTTTATTTAGCGAGGCAAGACTGCCATTACCAACTGGCTTGCTAACCTTGTGAGGGGGTCTGTAAACCAGGTTTGTTGGGGCTGGTGACCAAAGCTTGAAAGCACATCAGGGAACAGGGGGCGGGGGGAAAAAAGTGTTGGGCAAAGCAATGAGGGAGTTTCTCAAACTCTTGAGAAAGTGGGGTGAAGAGACACATCTCAAGTGCCTGTACACAAATACATGCAGCGTATGTAAATTCATATGAAATCACAGACCTGTGACATTAAAATCACACAGCTGAAGCAGACCAGTTGGCACAACAGGAACCTTGCAATAGATGGATACAGACTCTTCAAGAAAGGCCGGAAGGGAACAAAAGAAGTGGTGTGGTGTGTGCAAAGGAGTACCCTTTAACAGAGGGAACTCTGCTAGAAAATGGCATTGCCTATGGAGCTTCTTGAAAATATTTTTGTGACCATCTATGTAATTTATTACTGAGTTTATTTGCAAATTTCATAGATAATTATACAGCAGACTTTAAAACTGACCTTAACTTCTTACAGGGTTTTCCACTTCAGCCTGTTTAGCTTCCTTTCTGCTGCCGATCTGTAGCACAGCCTGTGAAGGAACTCAATAAGAAACTCATTCTAAGTTGTCTTTTATGAAAGCAGTATAGGATGTGCAGAAAATTGCAAAGCTGGAGTGTATATATGAGTATTGGATTAAACACTGTCCAAGAGTGACATTGGAAATTTTTGAAAGCTGCTGATGAACAAACCAGCAAATTCAGACTGGTGGAAAATTAAGTTCAAAACATGTTATAAAGTGGTTTCTCAATGCCATGCTCTGTCAAATCAATCTGAATGTACAAACATACAGACCTACAAAGGGGAAAATATTAAGCATAAAATGCTTATATAATAGTATTCAAATCAAGAAAATTTTGAGCTTCATCAAGTAAAGAAATCAATAAAAATCTATACAAAATATCTCCACAATAATTAAAACATTCATAATGAGAGCCTATTGAAAACATTAAAAAAAAAACATCCAAACAAGCAAACAAAAAAACGCTCCCTAAACAGTGGTCACTGGGGCTGGTATCTAGGTGAAATTTTAATTTTTTTTGTTTAGAGCTAACCTCTGACAAACTTTCATAAATAACAGACAAGGTCCTCGGGGAAAAAAAAACAAACAACCTTCTGACTAAGAAATGTTCGTCTAAGCTAAGTTATAGCAAAGATGGTGTGCAGCCTTTTTAACCTACAGATAATAATGTTTCCTTTCTCATGCTAAGGAAATTACAGCCTGGAGAAGATAAACTCATTCTCTTTACTCTTTACTTTGTATCTGAATGTGGTTAATGATTAAAAATCTTAGTTAGAAAACACTGGTAGAATTTTATAACAAAACTTTTTTTTTTTTTTTTTCTGTCAGATTTGAGATTACAGCTAAAGGGTTTTGATTTTCAAAAAAATAGAGAAAGTATTATCTGCATAATTATATTTCCATTTCCATTCAACTTTATTGCATCAACTAATGATGAGAGGTTTCAGAAAGAGGTGAAAAAAAAAACAACTTTCATTTGGAAATATCTCAAAATACTTGGAATTATGCTTCACTTCTCACAATTATTTTATGCATGTAAGTGTTTAATTTATTCTTAAAGTGTGATAAAAACAGGATGATAGAGTGGAGAGCAGCATTTTTCAGGGTTCCTGTTTTCTCTAGTTGCCGATCAGAAACCTTAATTTTTAAATACCAAGATTCAAGGCATCACTTGAGTTTGAAATAAAGTTCTTTAGATAAGTAGAGTTTGTGTAGACACAGGCATATGAGTGTATGCCATGTAGAAGCAGGTAAAGTAGTTTTTAACTACACTAATGGATTCAGGATTTATTTCTTTCAGTGTCATATTCTCATTGTATTGTGTGGCCCACATCCTTGGCTAAAGCTTAAGACTATGCAATGCATTTTTGGAAACAATGGTGCAAGAATGGCTCTATACAGTGTAGTATTTTATCATTCTTTTTTGTTAGGGTTGCTTAAAAATCAAAAAGGAATAGTTTAGGTTACATTCTTTGGCAACGATTCAGTTTTTCATGTAGCAGATTACATGAGTTCTGTGTCCTCAGGTTTCTCTCTCTTCATTCCGATAATTTTCCTTTTAAATATCAGAAAACAAAAAATTATGCTAATAACACTGTGGACAGTAGCTGTGGTGTGTTTCAATGTTACAGTAGAATTTGACATATTAACCTTAAAGTGATCTTACTAAAGAGAAACTAGAAATAACAGTATATTTGAAATCACAGAAACACAGAATGGTTAAGGTTGGAAGGGACTTCTGGAGGCCATCTTGTCCAGCCCCCCTGCTCAGGCAGGGACACCCAGATTAAGTTGCCCAGGACCATGTCCATACAGCTTTTGAAGATCTCCAAGGAGGTAGATTCCACAACGTCTTTGGGCCATTCATTCCACTGCTCCCTCACCTGTACTGTGAAGTGTTTCCTGGTACTTAGACAGAACCTCTTGTGTTCATGTCTGTGCCTGTTGCCTCTTATCCTGGCACTGGGCCCCACTGAAAAGAGCCTGTCTCCGTCTTCTTTGCAGCCCTCTTTAAGGTACTTATACACATTGATAAGATAAGTAGTTAGTGTTACCTGTTCACCTATACTAAACTCTTTGGAAAATCACTGGAGTTTCTCAAAGAATTAATTATTTTTAATATAAAGATCTTTCATGATCTTCAGATGAAAGGTGCATATTTAAAAACACTAACTAATATGACTGTTGAATGATTAAAAGGGCCAATACAGTGCTGATTCCTTTAGACTGCTCATCTAATTTGCCTTAAAAAAGACTGTCTAAAATTTGGAAGAGCAGACCACACTATGTCTGAGGTTGTACCTGAACTACACTTAGTGAGTAGTATCTCATGAAATCCATAGAGCCTTTGTGGCTAAAATCACAGTACAGAGGAATTGCTACAGGTCCTCTCACCTTTTCTTGATGGGTTCCTTCTAAAGTGTCACAGCTTGCTCAGAACTTTTATTGGCTGTTGAAAAGATCATTGTTTAAACTAGGCAAGTTGTTACACTCTTTCTTACGTTATTTTTAAGACTAGATAACATATGCCAACTACTCTGTGAAAAGTTGAATTATGCCGTTAAGTTCAACCACTGAATGCACTATAAATACCTAGATAGATCAGATGACATGATGTATTGTGTGCTGAATTAAAACCTGATTTATCATGCAATCTCACTGAACTCTCACTGAAATCAGTGAATTTGCATGGTCTATAAATCACTGATAACATTGCCTGTCTTTGATCATCTATCTTCTTGAAAATTACAATTCAATGTTTATGTAACTTTATTGTGAATATCACAAAAACATACAGGAATAAGCAGAAAATTCAGTTTAAATAAGAGAAGACTAACTAGAAAAATATATTTTCAAAATTCATTCTGAAAAAGGAACAATGAACAGCATACAAGGAAGATGGTCACATGGTTAGAAAACAAAATACAAAATTTTATGAAATTATTTTTTACCAGAAATTATACAAATGTTTCTTCTTTTACTGGCGTTTAATAAGCATTAAAAAAAAAAAAAAAAAAAGAAGAAGTGGCATGTATCTGTGTATATAATCTATGTGTGCCCAGAAAAAGCTGAAAAAAAAATTCTAAGCCTTTATACTCTCATAATCATCACTCACATCATAATACCAGAGATACTCCCTCTGCATAAGTGCCCTCATGTATATTCAAATACGGATTTTCATTTGAATTCTTAATGCCTTGAAAAGCTTTTCTAAGCCAAGTCCCCACTTGCATATCACTTTGAAAAATCTTCCCCTTCCAGCATATGGTTAAGATCAGAGAAGTATGTTTGCAAAAATGACATCTTGGCAGTGTGCATATTTTTTGCATTTATGCCTTTGTACCACATTTGCAAGTTTGTCGGTTAGATAAATTTTCCCAATACGTGACAAATCTAATTTGCTTTTTGAAGATCGAAGGTAGGTATTTTAAAAGTGGATTTAAAAAAAAAAAAAGTCATCTATATTTGTAATGAATTTGGAACTGCATTATTTGAGATGGTATCGAGTCTTACCCAAATATTGTCTTTTCATCGTTCCTTCAAATGTTCTTCTCCATGTTTGGTAACTGGAAATTAAAAGAACAGGGACTAATATGCAGTTCTTTCAAGGCATTTAGGTGCTTAACTGCTGTTTAGATATTACATTTTGATTGCAGTGATTGTAATGGTAGGCACTTAAGTATCTTTAAGGATTTGCACCTCAGTGGTTTGGCAGAGGGAATTCAGAAAGTTGTGGCAAGGCAGAGAAACATGTATTCTGAGGGCTCTGGACAGAAATCACTGCAAAGATTATCTTTCGTCTCTTTCTTCCTTGTTCATGTACCATTGTTAAACTTGTCACCCAGTGATGCAGATGGGACACTGTTAGTCTTCATAAATACTTTCTGTCTTACCAGTTATTCTTTTGTTTGTTATGTGCCACAGCTGACATCTAAGCAATTATGCTGTTCAAATCTGATATAAATATAGAATATATAGTATAGAGATGCAGCTGCTAAAAGAGGACTGTATGGAAATGATTATTAAATTTTCTTTTATTTGTAAGGGTTCTATACACTCTGAAGTCAGTGGTGGAACTCTTGTCAACTTCAGTGTTTCTCAGCTAACTTGAAGGCCTATTCCTTTTCCCAGTGGCTTCAAAACATAAGGCACCAAACATTTGTGTGGGGATTGATGTTAGTTAGCCTTCTCCCAGATGTGAGGCCTTTGAGGATCTGACTACAAAATTGGAGCCAACCCCCCCACACACACACAAATTATGCTTTAGGTGGAGGGATATAGGAACACACCAAAATTCTGTTGTTTATTGGGCTAATGCTTGCATTACTGAGGCTAAGAATATATCTGGTGTCCTCTTGGTTATATTAAGAGCATTTAAATGTAGTTAGTATCACTTTTATCAGTAGCAACTTTGCTACGTGAATCAGACCAAAATACATGATGTTTTGTCTGGGCCATTTGGCAAAGTCTCTAAGCAGAGATTTCTAAGCTCAGAAATAGCAGAGTTGCTCATTGACACAGCCTCTATTTTTAAACACATTCACTCTATTTATTCTTTTAAGTAGCGATATAGTATTGCAACATTTTTAATGAACAGTTTTTATATTGCTGGGAACTAGGCTAGGTTTCTCCATAATTCATTTGTGAAAGGTGAAAATAATGAGTTTTGTAATATGGTATTTTTCAAAAGGAATTCTCTTTTTGAGTCTGAGGGAAAGCTATTCCAAAGTCTTTAGTCTCACATGATGTTCCCTCTGGTTTTGACTTGTTACCTGAGCTGACAAACTCTTCCACATACTACTTTGTCTTCCCAGATTGCATAAGCTTAATTCATTTAGCTATGAAAATTTACCTTTANAGTAAGATTAAACCCAACAAGTGTTTTCAGAAGTGTTTAGGTTGTCTATGTGTTCACAGAATAATCTAGCAGAACTTTTAAAGGACAAAACTCGGTATTTTAAACTCCTAAAAAACCACTGTAATTAAGAGGATTGTTACAGTCATTAAGAATTTTCTTCCTCTTAGAATTGAGTCATTATGTGTGTCAGAATTTTTTAAAGCTTTTGTTCTGCGATGCTTTGACTCTTTGAAAAATAATAATAATAATAATAACCTTGACATTAATTTTTTCAGCGATATTGGCTGTTTATTTCAGGCCTTAGGGCACATTTTATTCT
>VXAL01016835.1:0-14400 GCA_013399475.1 Chauna torquata
CAAATGTGCCACGTGCCGGCAGGTGCTCCGCCTGGCGAGGTGGGTGGGCGAATCGCAGAAGTGATTCTCGGAACTGCTGGCGAAGGAAACTGCAGAACTTTGTGGTTTGGTTTTTTTTTTTTTTTTCTTCTCTAATAAGGCAAATGCCCCGCAAAGATAAGGCCTGAAGATCTGTTTCTGGAGACCTGCAGGAGGTGGAAAGCTGTGCGCCCTCTGTCATCCCAGCCGTGGAGGGAAAACACGGCTGAATAACACACGGAGAATACGCTTGGGATACGATCAGTGGGATCTGAACACTGCCGGGCTCTCGGTCGTGTTTCGGGAGCGGAGGGAACGCTTTTCTGGGTGCTCGTACCAGCGTCCCCCGGGAGCACCCAGCCGCACGGGCAGGGGGCAGAGGTGGCCGGGAGCTGCAGCGAAGCCTGAACAGTTCGCAGTTCGGTTGATGGGCACATTTTATTCCGAAATAAAATGTGCCTCTGGGCATGCCCATCTTTCCGCTGGTCACGGAGCGGCTCTGGACGCCTGGGTGACAACACTGAGGTCCTGCAGGCTCCCTGCTCAAGGTATCCAGGGGTTCACTGCCCGTTAGCGTGGAAATGGGCAGCGCTCTGCCACGGAGAACAGCGGAGTGCGCTCACGCTGAACTCGCCTATCATCACGCTCCATTTGTCAGTAAATTTTGTGAAAATCCTAGGCTGTTTTGAAAAGTGCAGCGTATTGAGAAGCCAGTTTTGATGTCTGCAAAGCTGCTTCGAGGGCGTTGCTCTATAGGAAAACCTACCGAGGCATAAAGGAGTGGATTTATCTTGCATCCTTCAAGTCTTTCTGCTTTGCTGTTGATAGGTCTGTTCCTAAAAGAAAGCGCAGTGTTTCTGTCCGTAGACAAGTCCTCCTGGGACTACTGGAGCACGGAAATCCTCTGAGTCCCAGGAGAGAGGGGAAAAAATAGAAAATAGTACGACCTACATTCACCAGAATAATTATTGAGTTAGGAAGTTCCAACAGTTTTCCAAATTAAAGCTCAGCAAGAACAGAGTCACTTCCCTAAAAATAAAAGGGAAGGGAAGGGAAAAGGGAAGGGAAAAGGGAAGGNGGAAAGGAAAGGAAAGGAAAGGAAAGGAAAGGAAAGGAAAGGAAAGGAAAGGAAAGGAAAGGAAAGGAAAGGAAAGGAAAGGAAAGGAAAGGAAAGGAAAGGAAAGGAAAGGAAAGGAAAGGAAAGGAAAGGAAAGGAAAGGAAAGGAAAGGAAAGGAAAGGAAAGGAAAGGAAAGGAAAGGAAAGGAAAGGAAAGGAAAGGAAAGGAAAGGAAAGGAAAGGAAAGGAAAGGAAAGGAAAGGAAAGGAAAGGAAAGGAAAGGAAAGGAAAGGAAAGGAAAGGAAAGGAAAGGAAAGGAAAGGAAAGGAAAGGAAAGCTCAGTCTGTCTTTGGAACCTGCGTGAGCAGTGTGGGGAACACAACCATGAACCATTAACAAAAATTGACAGAGAAGGGCTCTTTTAGGACTTTCCCTCTTGTGACCACATGGACCAGTAGGAGCCAGAAATCCAGCAGCTGTGGAATCAAGAGTTTCGGGATTATACCCAAAACCAACCAGCATCAGAGCCACTTCTTGTCCTTGGGATTAACAACGGAGAAAGAAAGAAGAAGAGGCCTTCAAATATCAATACTTGAGACTGGAGTTAAAACGAAGTAGCAAGGAAAAGCTGAAAAAATACTGATTAGCATTTGTGCTCTGGGAACTCTGTCCTATATCCTATATCCTACTGGGAAATCTCAGTGACATCATCATCTCCGTTAGTGTCCCGAGGCCACAGAAATCCTCTGTTCTGAAGGCACTTTCCCATTAAGGCTCCTTTCTGACTTCCAGGGTTCTACCTGATCCCAAATCAAGACATGGGGCCGTGACACAGATTATTACTGGTGAGAGAGCTGATCCTGCCACAGGGCAGGCAGATGGATCGGGTGATTTGTTATGGCCAATTCCTAATTTTATTTGATTCTATAATGAATTAATTGTAACCGATTTTAATAATAATCCAAATTAATCAATATAGAGGGGGCTTTTATTCCTAAACACTAACTTTGGACAGATGTATCCCAAATCTTTCACCTCAAGAAAAAGACAGCGTACTTACAGGTGCTGATTCCCTGCTCGGTACGACACATCATGGGCTTAAGTGCTTTCCCCAGTCAGGGCTGCCAAGAGGGAGATCAATGTCATCTCCTCAGTATTTTGCCATTATTAGGCTTAGTTTTTGGCATCGAGCTTGGGTGTTTCATTGCACCACAGGCAACTGGGAGTGGCAGTGACTGGGTTAGGAGCCGCAGGCTTACTGATGTTTTTACGTGCACATGGAGGCAGGTTCATTTCTCCACCTAGGAAAAATACCGCCCGGTCCTATTCCTTTTTATGCGGCGTTTGCCCCAGTGCATCCTCAGTGCCGTGGGGGCCTCTCCAGTCGCTGAGGAGGGCAGGTCGTGCTGCACGGGGCGAGCCAGCCCAAGGGACCGCTCGGACACCGCTCTTCTGCACGGGTCCTCGGCGCGAGAGCCCCTTGCCTCCCTCGCACCGCTCCCGTGCGGGGCTGCCTGCCCACTGCTCGCCCCGCTCCACCTTACCCGCGCGCTGAGGCAGGAGTGGGATTCTTCATTCTAAGAACTCCCGCGCTCCTATCCACACACGTAACAGTTAAGATTAGCTCGCCAAAGGTCTCCTCCGTTAGCTCTTGAGGACTTTGTGTGCGTTTTACGGAATGGCCGTTTTAAACAATTTTTTTCCTACTCGCCGCTATCTGCTACTAACGGACCGGAAAACAGCGCATCCTCATCGTGTGATTCCGGTGCATCATTCTTGATTCTTTCCAAACTCTGATGAGAAATATAAACATTTCTGGCTTTTTCTGCATAATTATGAATACTATTAGTGTCTCCATCTAGTAAAAGTCCCAGACTATTATTAGGATTGTTTTTCTCTAAATACAATTTCAAAAATACCTTGTTTTGTCCTTAAAACTGACAGCCAGGAACTTCTGTCTTAAGTTGCCTTTTTTCCTTCTGTACTTCATGCGCTTCGTGAAACTAATCTATATTAATTGCTCTCAATCCCTCCATCTCCTCATTTCCATTTGTCACGTATTGCTTTTTTGTTCTAATTGCTGCCTTCGCCACTATGTCTGCGCCAGATGGACTCTCTTGAGCGAGGAATTATGGCTCTTTGGTGGCTTAATGCAGTCTTTTTAAAAGCTCATCCACCTTAATTTGTGCCTTCCCACGGGGGATTTGGCGTTTGGCGTCCTGCTTCCCCTCACCTTTGGGCAGGCAGTCCTGCAGCCGTGCGTCGCACGGTGCCTGGACAGCCCTCGGTCTGCTCGTGCTGAGCGCGGTCAGGTCGCAACGCCGCGCTCCTGCTCCCTGGGCCGTGCCGCTGGCGGTGGCATCGCCACCACCCCGGGACTCCTCGCCCTTCGGATGCCGTCCCTTGGGCCGGCCGTGCTCGCTGGGCTGTTTGCGGCACAGGCACCGCGCAACGTCCCCTGCGTTGGGGCTGGCTGGTGGCTGCTGCGGGGCGACGTACTCAGGCGTGTAATTTTTAATTTCTAGGTGGCCCTGCTTAGAGCCCAGAGCTGGACTCGATGACCCCCTTGGTTCCCTTCCAACTTGAGATATTCTGTGATTCCACACAGTCACATTCCCCCCGATCCTCCTGAGCAGATGCAAGGCTTTCCTCTCCCCTCGGCCAGCAGACACCTCCAGCCCTGTCCCCTCTCTGCCCTCGTTCCCATACCCTCCGCCCGCCTGGGTGCTGGCTGGAATTTGCTGTTTTGAACTTCTCTCCCGTGCCAGGCAGGCGATGGGGGACCCCAGCGTGGAGCCAAGGGGCAGGACAGCCCTCGCTAACATCACCTTTGGCCGTCTCCAGGTGCCAAAGCCCCAGGAGACGCGTGTCCTGCCAGTCTGGGTGGAAGCAGAGGGCCACGGGAAGCTGAAGGCATCTGTGAGCAGCTCCTGGGCTGTGGTTTTGGCTTCTGGGTGTTCAACGTCCAGGTCACATCAGACAGGCTCCCCTAGTCCCCCACTCCTTCCCTTCTCAGTTTCCTTCTTTTCCTTCATTCCCTGGAGGGGATCCGGGAGAATCCTGGGTTCTCCTTCCCAAATTCGCTTTGGAGCACAAACCAAAGTGGTTCTGCTCCGACTGCCAGGAAATGGGGTAAAAGATGACATTACAGAAAGCAGACTGAAGAAGACGTGGGTATACATACACATGTACCTACATTTTATTTATATATATATTCCTGAGTGATTAAGGAATAGCAGACACTGAAATGGCTAATGGAAGCTGTAGAAAGAGATTCATCAACAAGCTTGGAAGCCTGGCTCCTGCCTTCAAATGTTTGTTTTCAGGAACTAGTGTGCACAGTGTAAATTGTGCAGCGAGCACTCAGCGCGAAGCAATCAGCATTGCAAAAATGCTTCCAGTCCGCTGGGATGAAACCAAGCTCCAGGAGCACAGCTCAGAGTCAGCAGCTTCCCAGCTACAAATTCCCTGGCAACTTTGCTCAAGAAACTTGATCTCCGTGTCCCGGTTTCCCCTGTCTGTATGCAGAGAACGATCCTGCACCCACCTGCAGAAGGATGCGGTGGGATCGGTTAGGAAGCAGTCGGTGCTTGCCGTTAGTTTTCAAGGCACAGCCCATTAACTAGAAAAGCTGTCCGTGGGAGTCGCTAACGAGTCTCCGAGCATCCCTCCGCACTCACACTCGGACTCCTTGCCTTCACGAGAGGTCAGAGGTGGTGCTTTGATGCTTCTGCTGTTGAGCGTGACATCTGGTGTAGAAAAGGTTGAGAACTGTTGCTGCAAGTTATATTTCTACAGAAATGTTTGTATCAGCAGGGCACAAGATCGTCTGCTGTATTTTCAGGCGTACTTATTTTTTTTTTACTTCATATAACGTCCCTGAGCATACTCTAGTGAGCCATCCACTGTGTTAGTTTTTTAATTTTTGAAGCAACTCTTTTCAAAATCTCCCTACTCAGAGGAAAGAGAGGTTTTTTGTGTTTGGTTTTTATTTTTCCCCCAACTTTATAAATTCCCTGAATATTTAGGAGAGGTCAGACAAGCCAGAGTTCAAAGTGCTGGAGATCAGACCACCACGACACTAGTGGCTTGGGAGTTATGCATATAAATGATTATTGCTGCTTCCAAAAAGAGTCGTATAGTTCTGGAAGTGCTTCCCTTCAGGCTGGCAGAAAGGAGACATTTCAGAGCTGTGTGGTTAGAATAAAGAGTTCATACACGCATGATAGGCAGACAGAGGGTATTATTCAGAGCTGTAAGAATTAGTGGCTTTACAGTATGGTACTGAACAGTATGCAAAGGACTGGCATTAATTGGAACTACCCAGCGGAGCTGTGGACATAATTATCTAAAGGACTAACTCTCAACAGATGGACTTAGTCATGGCAAACACAGCACAGATATCTAAAGAGCAAAAATGCAAATGCCCTAGAAAAGAGCCAGCTGAAGTCCTGTGGCTAATGACAAAAAGGAAGGGCCGTCCCGTAACCAGCATCTTTCTTTCTTCTCTAAGCGCATGCATAATCGTGGTTGCATCTAGTTCCCTAGCCTCGTAATTTTCAGTGCCGATTGCTGCTGGAAAACAAGGTGCTCGCGGACAGACACCGCCTCGTGCTAAGAGTGGCCCTGCAGCGTTGGCCTTGGCCCCACGGGCACAGGGGATCCCGCACGGATCCCTCCAGCAGGGAGGACAGTTCTGGTGATGCCGAATGCCCAGAGAGCCTGAATGTGCGAGATGGAGAAGCCGCATTGCCTGCAGGTTAGAGCCAGCAGCTGGGAGACGAGCCTGGTTTCGTTCCTGTTTATGCTGTAGCACAAGCAAGTCACTTGATTTCTTCAGCGCAGCCTCCCACTGCCTGTGAGCCTGTGCTCTTCCTTCAGCCCACGTGCTGCTATATATAAGCTCAGCACTGTCTACCTTCTTTGCAGTCCAATCGGGGAGTCGTGCTTCCCAGAAACCATGAGATGGCATTCAAAATCATGAAGGTTCTTGTAAAAGCATGGTTTGAATGCCTGTTCTTGGTTGCTTGCTTTCTGATCCTTTATAGGTCACAGGGCCACTTTTTAAGGTTTATATCTGTTGGCAGGGAAGCAAAATGGTAAAGTTCTTTAAACAAGAAGCCTGTCTTTATTTCATAGGCTCGTAAAAATTACATTTGGCCTCTGTATGTCAAATGTATCATTACCAAAATCAGTTTATCTGTCTGCATGCCCAAGAAAGCAAAGCAAATTTGCCCTCTGCCATCTGCTTCCTCCCTGCTTTCAGTGAAGAGCTAACCCCCCAGCAAGAGGCAAAATCACAGCGCAATCTGGCTGTGGTATTGGGGAAATAATGGTTTGTAGCAGCAGCCTCCTCATCTGTCGTGGAATGGTAAGGCCAATTTCCCTAGAAGTTCAGTCTTGAGCAGAGATCTGCCATCAGGCGTAGCCTGCTTATTGCTCCCTGCACGGATTGCAGCCTCTTCTGGAGCGAAGCAAGGCGGCTTTTCAATAGCACCCGTCTTTTTTTGTTGGCCTCTGTAACACTGTACCGGAGCCTTTGCATTTTTCATATGGAAGTCTTATTTCTTTATCTTCCATCTTTTCAGCCAAAGCCGGCGTTCTGTCCTGGTGCGCGTGGGTAATTGCACAGTGTTTGTCACCTGGAATCTGCTTCGCAGGACCAAAGAGTCCATCGGGGCCGATCCGGGTGCCTGTCCGCGCATCCGTGCCCTGGAGTGCACTGCTGTCAAAAAAATGGCAGAGAATGGGAAAATGTGGGCAACCCAGTGTAATTCCGAGGACAATTTCAGCATAATAAGATGTTGTATTTATCTAGGACTTTCATATGAGTTATTTGATTAAACATCAACTCTTTTATGAGCTAAAAAAAAAGTAGAAAAGATTGCTTTTTATTACAGAGAAACTGATCTGTAGCTCCTGGGGGTGTCTGTCAGCATTAGGCAGCAAAGCTGGGGCAGAGTGAGCACCACGAGTGCCCATCCATGAACGCGGTCACAAGCTTCTGCTCCAAGGATTAGACTCGAACTCTCTAAAACAACCAGATGAACTCTTGCGCACTAGAGGTGGAACCAAACAGATTGGAGTGCAAGGGCCAGAGTCTCCCACACTTCAGCAAACTGGAGCATCTGCTGCATGTAACAGAGCTGATAATGCCTCGTTATACAAAATGTGGGTGATAGCTCAAATGGATGCGTCCAAAAACCTAAAAAAAAGATGTATCATCTCTCAATGGTTTTCCTCTGACAATCCATTCACCCTTGTAGTGACCCAAAATTTTTGCTGATGTAGCTTTCCCTGCTCCCAGACAGCTTGTGACCTTGTTTATTCCTCTTGCTTTAGTTTTGGAAATGCCACTGTCTATATTTTAAGATGCCTTAAAAACAACTTCCCCTTTTATAGTGCCTTCTGTACAGTTTTCAATCCTTTTCTTACCGCTTAGCAGTTTAGAAATGTTTCCATTACAAAGAAAAATTGCCCAAAACTCACAATCTGTTTGTTTTTAACAGCAATATTCATGAATTCAGAGGCTGAAAAAAAGAGGATATTTGGTCATATGAAACTCTCACCACACAGGAATTCTTATCATTTCAGCTGAACCGTAATAAATATCTGCCTACCAAAATTTGGGCTGGTGGGAGGGTGCGGAATAGCACGGGATCAGGTCTGTGCCTATGCACCCGTCTTGGGTCCCCTTCCACAGCAGAGGCAGTGGGCACCCAACGTTGGCTCTGCACAGTCTGAGCTGCTGCCTTGAGCGTCCCCTTCCAATGGGATGTTTCAGTGTGGTGTGGGATGTGGGAAGCGGGACAACTGCGGAAAGCAGTGCTAGGACCAGCTGACCTGTCAAAATGGTGAGTTTGGCTCCTTGTGATAATTCGGGGATAATGCGGACCTCTCGGGTGGCTTCTGTCCCAGTGTAAGAGACCCCAGGCATCCGCTGGCCACCTGCCCGGAGCAGCAGAAAGGGGGAGAAGCAGCAGAGCTGGGCTACGAAGTGCGAATGACCCTGGGCGGGCTGCAGGCGGAATAAACTGGAAGTCATCCCGCGGGCTTGGGCCCCAGGACTTGGGCAGCTCTAAGCTACGAAAGGACGGGAGCGCAGTCACCGTCCAACACAAACGTGCAGTTCAGTGCCCGCGAGGAGGAGAGGGACCAGCGCCGTTAGCCCAGAACGGCTGCTGGGATGCTGACTCTGCCAGTTCCTCAGGGCATGACTGGGGATGAATCACCTCGATCCGTGTGCCATTCACCCCCGTGCAAAGGGCAGGCAGGAGGTCTCTGCTCTCAAAATAGGAAGAAGCTGCTATGCCCTCGTGATTCGCTGCAGGCGGTCTGTGTCCTCGCATGCTCAATGACAGTAGCTCCTGCGTAAGGGAAGCTGATGCCCATGTACAGGAACGGCTACGGGACAGGAGGGGGCACATTATTAACTAACCGACGGTGAACGTGATTGTGAGGGAGCATTATCTGGCACTGAACTGTCCTGAAGAACTTCCCGTTTCATTTAAAGGGAAAATAAAAACTAGAGGTGCCAATTTAGATCAAGAGAGCAGAGGGAGATTCTTCAGATCGGAACAGACCAGGTGCTTGCTACAGGGTAGAGCAATGAGGGTGCCAGATAGAAGGGAACTGGATACGAAGGATTGTGAACATATTTACAGCCATCTGGCACCCTCTAATTATCCAAATGACGAGGCTGCCTGAGTGCTCACCAAAATGTGGAGAGTGAGGGAAGGAAGGAGTTTGTTTGGGCAGAGGATCTTGAGTGCTTCATGCTTTCAACGTATGTTTTTTGGAAATGTTTTATATCACTCACAAGATTATTTATATTACTGGAGATGTAGGAAAATGATGCCAGAAGGACATGGAAGGGCTACTCCTGGAGTTTTCCTTCCAGGTTTCTAAAAATCAAGTCATAGGAAAGAAAAGATACAGTTTCTTGGGAGGCAGCGTCAGGAATCAGGAAAGAACCAGGAAAGCTTCATTCCTTCTCAGCTACTCCACTGGTATGTTGTTAGCATTATCTGAAGTCTTGTGAGTTCTAGTGGGAAACCTGCAACACCTGGAATCGTGTTATTTAGGAAAAAAAAATCCCAGGTTTTAGAACTACAGCGCAAACATTTGAAAACAACGCCACGGTGCTTACTCACAAAGTAACAAGGAAAATTAAAGTTTATGTTTTTAATCATCAGCATTGTGCCTTACTGATGATTTTTGAATGTCTGGATTCACCAACGTTACAGTTGTGTTATCTTTAAATTGCTGTGCTTTGCTGTGCTTTCTTTCTGTGAATCAACAGGTTCGACTTCTGTTGGTTTTATCGCTGTCCAGCTGGGAGGACATGGACAAGAGCCTTCAGCTCAACTCCTTCTTCTTTAGAATGAAACTATCCTGTCCAACCTGTTGAGAGTTTTAACTTCAAACTGCTCCGCAGAAATGCAAGCAGCAGTGCAATTCTTGGATTGCAGTTACAGTACATCCCTTCACCTGACAGGAAAGAATAATAAAAAGCAGTCATTTAATGTGAAATCTTGAGCATGTTTTTCTCTTCCCTTTGATCTGGGAGATATCATAAAGTCAAACACTGTGGTGTGATATTTTTAAAGGTTGAATAATTTTATGACCACTAATAACATCTGCTGTTACGCCTTTTAAGAGAAGGGTAATCAAATTTCATGCTTCAGGGTATTAACTGATCACAGCAAGTATCAAATTGGCTCTTTACTTTATTCTTCTGTCAGGAGCTAAACAGGACTGGGCTGGCTGCTCTCAGCCTCGTTCAGCTGGGAACTAGACTCTAACGACAAATTATTTGTTCTAGCATGGTAAAAAGTAAGGTACTGGACTTAAAATTTGACATTTGCAGTTGCTCACATGCCACAGCAGATACCCAAGTATCCGCCATGTCCTCTGCACAACCTGGATTTTCTTTCTCATTAGTGGGACAAGCGCACCTCACCTATAGCGCTGTGTTAATTACATTAAACCAGCGCAGTTATTGCCATGGGATCTGATCTCAGAAGGCTCCTGCTTCTGCTCCCCGAAATACAACTCGCTGAGGTGAACAAGACAGTGCTTTTAGCCATTTGTGAACAAGCACTGCAGAAACAAGAATTAAATCAGAATTCAATACCCAGCCCAGAAATAAAAGATGATCGTTAGCTAAACAGTGCTCAACAGCTCTAATAGGGAAGAGCAGGTCTGAGGACGGCATGTTACAGTTAGGGAAGAAAGCCATTTACTTTGGCAGGAAAACAATAGATCTTCATGTTCAAATGTTTTGAATGAGATGTCAAACCACGGCTTCAATGTGCTTGTCATCAGGAAACTTTCTGTGGTACCTCGTGCAAGAACAGGCATCACGAACACCATGTTCTGTCAGCTTCAAACCATGGATTTCTTGCATTTTCTGTCTTTGATTTCTTCCTGTACTTAATAAAATTGCTTCTCACTCTCCTACCCACGTGCTCTTCATATTCTTAGTGAGCCACAGCTTCTATACAGCATTTTCTGTCTCTCAGTGTACTCCTTGTCGTTATATCCATTTGTGCCGGATTTCTTTTTCAAATACATTTGCATAGTTTGCATAAGTTCTGGGGTGTTGCAGCGTGGATGTATTTTTTGTTCCCCTCCTTTCTGTTACAGTTCCTTTCTTGTCTTCTGACAAGTTTGACTTCTCTCTTTTTTTTTGGTCATTTATGGGATGCTGCCAGAAATGCTGAGCCAAAGCAGTTTCATTTCCTCAATTTTGTCTTGATCTTTTTTACTCATTTACAAAAAATAAAAGTCCTTTTCAATCTACATTTGATCTGATTAATTCTTTGTTCATTCAATCGTTGTGTCCAGTTGGTAGGTTTTGGTACCATCTTCCAAACAAAAAACAGCAGACGTAATGAGATTATATTACTGTTCTATCACCCTCTTTTGCTATGATGCCTCCAAAGAAATTGGTCATTGTTAAGCTCATAATGTACCGCTTGGTTGGCAAGCCGATCTTGGTATTTCTTTACAGTTTCCTGTTGATGACACGTCTGCCTCTGTGTGTTGCCTCTTCTGTTATACCTACCCCCGGAGCCTTTTTGTTCTGTGCCTGTATGGCACTGCCCAAAGACGACCCGCTTTACAGTCACAGTTCCCAAGTGCTGAGGCAGCATGAAGAGCAAATAAGAATTTGTTGCAGTGGCTGATTATGGGCCAGCCAAACCAGCAGGGCACCCGAGGGAGCCGAGGCTAAAGGTGCCTCAGCCGGGGGAGCAAAGCTGTGTGTCCCGAATTCCACCCTGATGTGCTCTGTCACAGAGGAACAGAATTCATGTTTCAGAATCCAGTTTCGAATCCGTCTCGTGGCCGAGACTTGTGCCTAAGTCCCCGAGCTCTCTTCCTCAGTCCGTAAAGGCGCTGGTGGTGCCTCCAGAACAAGCGGATCGGCTGTGAACGGGAGCCGGCAGCTGTCTAAGCGCAGCAGGAGCAGCCTGCTCACCCCCCTGCCCCGACAGAAGCGGGCTTCAAGCAGCTCTGCCCCTTAGCTGAAGCCCAGGCAACACGCGTCCTCGCGTGGTGCTGTCGGAGCTTCGAAGGAAGCGGCCGAGGACAAAGCGACGTTCCCGGGGTCCGATTGCTTGTAGGAGCGCTTTAGTCAAAGCTACTTCATGCTCCAAATTTGCTCAGTCCGAAGCCCGGCCTTGGCCGTCCGGGGGAGTTAGATGCGTGTGTGGGGAAAGTTTTGTCACTGCTTGACCTCACTCTTCGACCTTCCTGCGTGAAGTGTGTTGGAAGGTGAACGAAAAGTTGTCTTGCTCTGCCCTCTTATGATGGTATCATGTCTCCAGCTGTTTTTATTTATGTCCTGCCTGCAGCCGAGACAGGCTTTTGTGTTAAAATAGATGATATGGATATGGGTTCTAAGGCCTAAATGACTATATTTAACAGTATCGATTTCAGGTATTGGCATACACATTCCTGTACTGCCCAGTTGTTTCTTCTCCGTGTTTAATCCTCTCCTTAACGAAGTATTTCAATGCTTTGCAGCAGTGTGTCTACACCGTAAAAAACGACGTATTCTGAGCGACAGCAGAGCCAGGAAAGCCCACGCAGCGCAGCGGAGGTCGTGTTAACTGGGACCCAGTGCCGGACGCACGCAGCCGGACCCAAACCAGCTCACCCCAAGGGTTTCCACCCTGTCCTGTGCTGTTCGGTGCTAACCAGGGCACGCACAAGGTTTGATTGCAAAGAGCTGCAAACAATCTGGTTTTAGATAAATTAAATTATACTTATTGTTCTTACCAACAAAATGCCCTAGAGTAGCGTCAGCCTCTGGAGAACAAAAGGAGGCTAAAAATCCTAGAAAATGATGAAATAATAAAGAGAAACTCTGCAACTTCTGACATGGCCCTTATTCATCATTTTTAAACAGCATGTGCAGAACTCATGGCCAGCACACATACACTCCTCTCAGTTTCAAACCGAATAAAAAAGGGTGGCCCATGATATTATTTAGCGTTCGTATACTCATCAGAGAGCTTGTGGAAGACAGTGATGAGATTGCAGCACTGTGCTGGCATCCCAAGGTGGTCCATTTTTCATTGTCCTTTCACACAAAAACAGGAATACATGCAGTCAGTCCATTGTGTAAAGACACTGGGGGCCAAAGGAAATGGTTGCCGCATGACTTCAGCCCTGGAATCTCGTTATGAAAATGCCTAACTGTACTAACCACAACGGAGAGCCGATTCACGTGAGACAGAAGAGTGGACATGAATGAGTGTGGCAACACTTGTGCTGCAATTGTCACCTCCACTCGTTTTTAACCTATCATTTCCCTGTTTTAACTCAACTTAGCGGTCAGTAAATATCTTAAGTTTTGAACCACACTCCAGCATTTCCATGTGTTTTCTAGGGCTCCCTCTCATCAGATATATGTGGAAATACTCTGGGGATGCTGGGGTGCTCGTGTCCGTTTGAATGCTGGAGCTATACTTGTTGGTCTGTGCTGAACCATTTATCTGTCATTCCCAAAATGAAATAACCCCCACACCACACCGAAAACATCACACCTTGCTTAGAGAGTCAAAAGTTTTCTTCACCTGTTTCTGTTTTCATCCCTCCTTTTTATTTCTCATTTTGTCTTTTGCATTTCCTAGCTCTGGCTAGGGCTGCCGCTGAGGGAGTCAGCCTCTTCTCTCGGTACGGGGAACCTTGACTTTGTGCTACTAATGATAACGAATATTCAGAAATAACAGCTCCAGTACTGTGAACAGGTGATTTTCTACTTTTCATTAAACATGCTTTGTTTAAAATGTTTGCTTGTGACGTACGTTGCCGGTTCACAGGTGTGAGCACACTTTGTGTCTCGCGGGGTCCGAACACACCTGCCCCCTGAGGTTCAACTTGACCCAAGCGAGCCTCCAGCTGCATTTCCTGACGGCCCCGAAGCAGGAAGGACAGGAAAGTGCTTTTGCAAAAGAGATTATATTCTTAATATCAGGAGCTCCTCCTGACAGGAACAAGCTTTCTTAGCTGGTTGGAAAGCATTCAGCAAATTTCACATTAAATAACAACAGAGTGAAGGCAGTGCCTCAAAATCCAGAACCAGTTTTACAAAGTGATGGATGTTAAAATTTGCCAAACTGCTTCTGCTGTTGAAGCCACGAGAAACACGCTTGGATACAATGAAGATATGCATCTAATGAAATAAAAGAGTTGGGGGCTAAGTGGAAAGCGGAGGTGCTGTTGACAGAATGGAAGTTCTCAGTTACGTCTGTACGATCGTTGACACTCTGCCCAGGGTAATACAAGGATTCGCGTTTGTCCAGCGCTGTTCCGCACTTCAGAGGCCTCGCTCCTCGCACTCTTGCCCTGCTCCAGCATGGGGTCCCTGCCACGGGACACAGCTCTTTGTGAACTACTCCAGCGTGGGACCTTCCCACTGCAGTTCTTCAGGAGCTGCTCCAGCGTGGGCCCATCCACGGGCTCCATCCTTCAGGAGCGCACTGCTCCAGCATGGGTCCCCACGGGCGGCACGCGGAGATCTGCTCGGCCGCGGTGCCCCACGGGCCGCAGGGCCATGGGTCTCTCCACGGGCAGCAGGGGAGCTTCTGCCCCGGCGCCTGGAGCTGCTCCTGCCCTCCTGCCGCGCTGGCCTCGGTGGCTGCAGGATTCTTGCTCTCCCGTTGCTCACTCCTCTCCCAGCTGCTGTGGTGCAGTTTTCCCCTCTCTCCAACGAGCTCCCCAAGGCGCAGCCAGCGTCGCTGTCGGCTCCGCTCTGGCCAGCAGTGCGTCCCTCCGGGAGCTGGTTGGGGCTGGCTCCTCTCCTCTCCTCTCCT
>VXAL01016836.1:0-12285 GCA_013399475.1 Chauna torquata
CGATAAGACAAGAGGAAATGGCTACATGTTACTCCAGAGGAGGTTTAGGTTGGATATTAGGAAAAATTTTTTCACTGAAAGGTGTTGTGAAGCATTGGAACAGGCTGCCCAGGGAAGTGGTCGAGTCACCGTCCCTGGAGGTCTTCAAAAAACGTTTGGATTCAGAGCTTAGTGACATGGTTTAATGGTGATCTTGGCAGTGCTAGGCTAAAGGTTGGACTGGATGATCTTAGAGGTATTTTACAGCTTATATGATNAGAGGTCTTTTCCAGCTTATATGATTCTATGATTCTATGATTCTATGACTGGGAGTGATCACAAAATCAACAAAATGAGGCTTAAGCAAGGTCACCTCCAGCACTTGCATGTAAGCAAGGAAGTGATTACAAGGCACCATTATGGAAAAGTCCCCTAAATCCTTTCTAGGAACTCAGCATGCTGGGATGCCTTCCTGAAGTTCCTGTACACTAATGCACGAAGTATGGGAAATAAACATGATGTGTGTGCAGTTGTAGGACTGTGATCTTGTTAGGATCATTGAGATTTGGTAGATTGGGTCCCATGACTGGAGTATTGCATTGTAGAGATACAGGCTCTTTAGGAAGGCAGTCTGGAAAGATGAACAGGAGGAGTCACACTTTATGTGGAAGAGCAGCTGGAGCGCATGGAGCAGTGTCTGGGGATGGATGAGGAGAGGATGAGGTCACGGAGAGCTTATGCGTTAAGTTTAAGGAGAGGACAGGTGACATTATAGTGGGTGTCTGCTACAGACCACCTGACCAGGAAGAATAAGCAGATGAGGCCCTCTGTAGATAGATAGGAACAGCTTCATGTTCACAGGCCCCGGTCCTCATGAGGGACTTCCTGAACCCAGATATCTGTTGAAGGGACGGCAGAGCAGGACATAAACAGTTCTGGAGGTTTCTGGAGTGCTTGATGATAACTTCCTCCTCCAAGTGACAGAAGAGCCAACAAGGAGAGGTGCTCTTCTGGACCTCTTACTCCCCAGAAATGAAGGGCTTGTTGGGAATGTCAAGGTCAAAAGCAGCCTTGTCTGCAGAGACTGTGAGATGGTGGAGTTCAGGATCCTGAGGGCAGGGAGGAGGGTAAAAAGCAAGTTCACAACCCTGGACTTCAGGAGAGCAGACTCTGGACTCTTCGAAGATCTGTTTGGAAGACTTCCATGTGTTAAAGCCTGGGAGGGAAGAGGGGCCCAAAAAAACTGGTTAACATTCAAGGCTCACCTTCTCCAGTCTCAAGATAGGTCCATCCCAACGAGCAGGAAGTCAGGCAAAAATACCAGGGGGCCTGCATGTATGAACGAGTTCTCCTGGCCAAACTCAAACACATAAGGAAAGACACAGAGGATGGAAGCATGGATGGGAAACATGGGCAGCATACAGAGACACTGTTCGAACATCTGGGGATGAATTTAGGAAAATTAAAGCCCAAATGGAATTGAAGCAGGGATGTCAAAGATAAAAAAAAGGGCTGCTACTAGTACATAGGTGACAAAAGGAAAACTAGGGAAAATGTGGGCCCATTTCTGAATAAGATGGGAGACCAAGCTACACAGGACAAGGAAAAGGCTGAGCTGCTGAATGCCTTCTTTGCCTCAACCTTTACTAGCAAGACCGGACTTCAGGAGTCTCAGGTCCCAGAGACCAGAGGGAAAACTGGAACAAAGCTTGGTGGAGGAGGATGATGTCAGGGAATACTCAAGCAAACTGGACATACATAAATCCATGGACCCTGATGGAATGTACTAAAGAATGTTGAGGGATCTGGCAGATGTCATTGTGAGGCCGCTGTAAATAATCCTTGCTCAATCATGGCAATTGGGAGAAGTGCACAAGTGACAAGAGAAAAACAAATGTCACTCCTATCCTTAAGAGGGGCAAGAAGAAGAACCCAGGAACTACAGGCTGGTCAGCCTTATCTTGATCCCTGAGAAAGTGATAGAACAGCTAATCCTGGAAACCATTTCCAGGCACATGAAGGGCAAGAAAATCATTAGGAGTAGTCAGCATGTATTCACTATAGGGAATTCATGCTTGACCAACTTGATAACCTTCTACGATTAAATGACTGGCCTAGTAGATGAGGGACGAGCAATGACTATTGTCTTCCTGAACTTCAGTGAGGCCTTTGACACTGTCTCCCATAAGATCCTTATAGACAAGCTGTTGATATATGGGGTAAATGGGCAGACAGTGAGGTGGATTGAAAACTGACTGAATGCCTGGCCCAGAGGCTGGTGATCAGTGGTACAAAGTTTAGTTGGAGCATACTAATCAGTGGTGTAGCCCAAGGGTCAAATCTGGGTCCAGTCCTGTTTAGCACCTTTATTATCTGGATGATAAGCAGCACCTTCAGCAAGTTTACAGATCGTTTCTTACTGAGTCCTACCCAGCTCTGTCTCTTTCCTAACTATCCAGAGAAAGAGTTTAAATATAATTAATTAGTAAGCAATGTGCCCTTGCTACTAAGAAGGCTAATGGTATTCTTGGCTATATTAGGCAAAGTATCACCAGCAGGTCAAGAGACGTGATCCTTCCACTCTACTCAGCATTGAGGAGGCCGCACCTGGAGTGCTGTGTTCAGTTCTGGGGCCCCCAGTACAAGTGAGACCTGGACATACGGGAAAAGTCCAATGGAAGGCTACTAAGATGCTGAGGGGACTGGAGCACTTCTCCTGTGAGGAGAAGCTGAGAGAGTTGGGACTGTTCAGCCTGGAGAAGAGGAGGCTTGGGAGNGTGCTCTTGCTTCTTTTCATTTTTTCCCTCACTATACCATTGTAATATATAATACTGAAAAGAACATTAGAAACAGCCGATTAAGCTTTGGACATTATACTGTTAACATAAGTTACACAGCTTCTTTTAATTTCTAATATATATATATTTTTCTATATATTTCTAATATATTTTCTAATATATAGTCTAGATTGTCTCTGAATTTCATTAACCAATTGAACGAGCATACAGTGTTATATTGGGATTTTATAGGGGAAAAAACCAAAACCACCACCAACAAGAAACAGTTGCTGCCATTTTACTGTATGATGTGCTCCTTTAAGGAATTGAAAGGAAATTCTTCTAAACTCACAATGATAAGGAGAAGATTGAGAGGATTATCTGTAAGCATCTAGAACGAACAGCATTTGTATTATATGAGACAATTTACTTAAAAATTATGTACAGACGATTATAGTTACTATAGTAACAGAATATGCTTTGACTAGTTAAATATTATGTGATATAAATCTCAATTAGGAATTCTCTTATTACAAGATCTACCCCACACAATATTTCACTGAGCTAAACACAGAGGAAGAGGTGCGATCATGAACTTTTGGATATGCTACCCTAACAGTGTCTCACTCTACCTTCATGATCATTCTGTACTCCACCTAAAGAAGAATATATGTGACCCAAAGACACTGAACTGAAAATATTTGAAGGAATTTGGAAAAAAAAAGGCCATAACTCATAACTTGATTTTTACAGGTATAGAGAATAATTGATCTTTTAATAATATTGCCCTACTTTTTAATCTCTCATAGTGTTCATGTATTTGGGTTTAGCAGCTTTATTGAACAGCACCAGAATCAAGTATGAATGATTCAAATATGTAATAGTATGTTGTTCCAGTAATGTATAAATGATTATACTATAAGACAGATCATAATCATGTAGAAATCAATGAGTTTGTTGTCTTACTTAGGTCTATATTTTCAGTACATCATTGTCTATTTTTTCTTTCTGGATCCACCTCAGATGTTAAAAAACAGGTCAAACTCTCTTTTAAGTTAGAAAAAATCACATTGTGATTTCAACATCAGTTATTTCAGCTGTAAAGAGTAATTTGGTCATCTTTCAGGGCCATACAGCCCTGATCTAATGGGTATGGAGACTGCATGAATGGATAGTCTTGATATGGTCAATTTTCCTTGTAGGGAACAGGAACTCCAGGGAATGCCTAAAGAGATAACAACAGCCTTTCTACCCACACAAATCTGTGTGTCTTTGTATGTTAAAATGTTAACACATTGCCAAAGTAATAATGCCAAATTCCAAATCAGTTGCTGATTTTTTAATGTTTTAATGAACTGCAAAACAGTACATGCACTGGTTTTGTAATCTGTCCTGTAAAGACAAATATTTCAATGTATGTGGGTACGCATTTGCAAGAATTAATAATCAAAGGAAACCATTTAATATTCTTCTATTTTGTAACTGAAATGCTTCAGGAGGTTAAACAATCCCTGCATAATCATTGAGAGCTCTCTTCAGGTGTTAGCATTGTAACAAATGTATTGCTTGCACCATAGATACGCTGTGCCTAACAGCCTACAGCTTCAAAGTTGCCCTTTCTAGCATAGCTTTGGTGTTTCTACAAGGCCAGCATGTATTAGATAGACCATAAAGAACAAGCCTAAAGGAAGAGTTAAAAGGTGGAGTTCCTTGAGTGAGTGGAAAAATTCACATTTTAGAAACCGGATTCTACAGTGCTAAGAAAATGAAATGTGACTTTTAGGCTAAGTTCACCCTATCATTTGTAAGCTCAAAATACATTTTTTGTGAGGGCAATGGCAATAGTTTTAAATTGAGCTGGAAGACAAAGCAGAGACCTGAATATGAATTAGGAAGGGAAAAGGGTAAAAGCAACCAAAGTATTCATAGGGTGTGTGAGGAAAGGCAGAAAGGATGAATAGGCTGTTTATGAAGTCTTCCATTCCTGAGGTAATTTAGGCATGCAGGAGGAGTACTTTATTCCTTTACGTATGTGCAAATTATGATTTTGACTAGACTGTGATGCTTCTGCAGTGTGGATGCAACTTGGCTTGGAAAATACTGCTTAAATACAGCCTTAGGGAACTTGGGGTTTTTGATGGTGGCAGACTGCAACAAACCTTGTGCTCCCTAGTTTGCATGGAGGGCAGACGATTTTTTTAGTATGATTCTGCTTCTCCTTGTCCATCCTTACGCTCCATTTACTTGTTTTTCTGGAGCTGAGGTTTGATGTCCAGACTCACTTCTCCTTTTTTCTGCTTCAGATATATCTTTCACTGAAGACAGTGTTTGCTTGTTATTTTTATTTTATTTTATTTTTGCAAATAAGTTGCAAGTAAATTTAAAAGAAAACAAACAAACAAACAGGTTTTAGGATGTGGTTTCTGGCGTTTGGTGTTTTCTAAATATTTTATTAACATTTCTGCTAAAATACTCCTAACCAGGTGCTTAAAGTGGTCTTACATACTGTATGAAAATCCACAAGGAGAAAAAAAGCCAGAGATTTTTTCAGAGACTTAAGATACCTCATCCTATTTGTTTGAAACTTTAGTTTTGATTTAGCAGCCTATTCTACCTGTTCTTCACTGCCAACAGATTTTGTGTGCAATCAGAATATACTATATTTAATGTACCTCACATGTACGTATGCATTCATGCAGAGGTTTTGTTGCATCTTGGTTCCAGCACCTGTTCCCTCCTCCCCTCCGTCTTCACTGACCTTGGGTGTCTGCAGGGGTGTTTTTCTCCCATTTTCTCATCTCTCCCAGCTGCTGTTGCACAGCGTTTTCTCCCTGTCTTAAATCTGCTCTCACAGAGACGCAACCAGCATCGCTCATTGCCTCAGCCTTGCCCAGTGGCGGATCCCTTTTGGAGCCGGCTGGAGCTGGCTCTTATCTAACATGGGGCAGCTTCTGGACTCTTCTCACAGAGGCCACCCCTGCAGCATGCCCGCTACCAAACCCTTGCCACATAAACCTAATAAAACCTTTTAAGGGAAGAATGTAAAAATTTCATATGCACACCAACTTTATTTCACTTCTCTCTATTAAAAAATCTGAACCGTGTTCTACCTGCCTGCTCCAACATAAGATAATCTCTACTTCATGTTCAAAACCAATGAGAATCACTCCTCCAGTGGTTTGTGGAAGATTTTGCGCCTGTATTTGAGAAATCATTCAACGTGTACTTGCACTTCCTTTCTCATTCAAGTTATAACTTCCCGTAAAGTACTCTTTGTGGAGGAGGCTCCATTTCACATCATTTAGAATTGTATGCTTTATACATTCTGTTCCTACATTTAGCTTTAAGTCATTGCATTGCATTACAAAGTCTAACATTAAATCCTGAATTTAGTCTATTAATAAATCCTTTTTTTAATGAAGTAACATAAAATTCAAATATATTTTATCAAAAAAAAAAAAAAAAAAAAAACCCACATAATAAGAAACTCATTTCTGGAAAATACTTGTTCCTGTCATTTTGTCCATTGATAAAACACTAGCAGCGTTTCATACGACAAAGTGAAGATATTCCTTCAGTCATATTTCAACATCTACTGCAAATAATGGAAGTGGGAATAGAATAAAAAAGGCAGGTAGCAAGATTCCTGTGTATGATTAAAAATCTGACCAGCTTTATGTATATTTCAAAATCCCATCTTTCCTCTCTTACTACAGTGACCCCACTTCTTGCAATGTGTTCTTCTTTATGTATAGTATAGCATATGCTAAATGTAGCATACAGTACTTACAAGTACATGTATGAATCTGCTACATATGGTGCCTGCATGATATATGAAAGTAGGACATAACATGACCCGATATTATTTTATAGTACTGACGGTGACTAATTGATGCATTTGAGTCTGCTCAGTAGCTAGAAAACAAACAGCTGCACATATCATATGTATCTGCATGAAAACTGCATGAAAATGTTATTTTGAAGGAGGGATACAGAAAGACTTAGGACAAATCCTCTTTGTGGTCCTAATGCACAATAGCTGTCATTAAAATAGTCCTAAGTTCAGCAGAAGAACTCTTGTGCCTGCTGCATTCCGTAACCACATTTTCACAGCTTTGTTCTTGCATTTAGTAGCTGTTACCCTACCTTTTCAGCTTTCTGGAGTAAGACTTGCAAGTATATGTTGTGACAATAAATATTGGCAGACCAGAAAATGGTTTCCCTCATCAGGATTAAAACTTTTGGGTCAGGATTTTATAGTGACTGAGCTGTTGAAAGAAAATGGGGAACAGAAATATTCTTGTTTGACGAGAAAAAGGCAGCTGTTAACTGTCTGAGAAGCTAGATAAAGTCTGGAAACAGTATCTCAAGTAGATATTGGTGCATCACAGTAGCACATACACAATAGTTGCTCTCATAGGAGTTCAGTTCTCTGCTAAACTAGAGGCACTAGTGGTTGAAAGTAAGCAAACTGAAACAAGCTGGCAAGTTGCTGGAACAGAAAAGAAATAATCCCCTTCAGATGTGAGCTGGGATCAGATTTAGGAAGGCAGTGAACTAATATCAGACATAAACAAAATGAAAGAATACTTGAACCGGGGGTTCAATTGGAATTTCAATCTAGATCTCTGGATGCACACTGGCATGACAGCAATGCCTTACATATAAAATAATGTTTCTTGTAGTCTTGCTCTTGAATCATCAAAGTGGATTCTGCCTAACACTTCTTTGGTCTATTCTCTTACTAGACTTCTAGTCAGATGCATTCTGCCAGACTGGTCTAAGGGCTGCCCTCCAGCTCCTTGAAGTCTGGCTCAGCAGCTGACCTAAGATAGCAGTTTGATCTCATCCAGGCAAAGGTGAACAGCACCTGGCGCATTGAACTAAGGTGAAGAGGTGCAAAATGACATTCAGAAGATCTGGTTGCTCTTTAATATTGGTTCACTGGTGATGATGTCTAACATATAGCCAGCTTGATAATGTATGAGACTCGGGAAGTACCTACAATAACAAGCTTATGTTCTGTTACAATAATTTTTTTTCCATATAATTTTTTCAGTGAATGCATATAAATAATTAAAAAATGAGGAGAAACTTGAATGAAAAAGAATAAATACACCTTTTCTGCAGGGGGAGATGATGACAGGTTTCATATTAAGTTGCCTGTTGCTTCCCGTAATTAAAGCATCACGCAAAATCTTCTTTGAAAACCTCTCATTTACATATATATGCAATACAACACATTTCTAATGAGGAACAGGAAGGTCTCTCTTGTGCTGAACTGAAAAAATTGGCTTTGATTTTCAAAACGACTTGAGGGGTTCAGATGCATAATTAAAACAAATAAGAATAGGACATCTAATTAAATGTGAAGCTCTAAAAACAAAATAGAACAAAACAAAACAAAAGCAAACAAAAAAACCCACATATTTGAGTTTATCTTCTAAAAAAAAAAAATTCCCCTATTTCAGAACATGACCTAATTCAAGAGCACTTCATTCACTCTCTATGCAATTCGTATGAGTCAAATCTAAAGGGCTATGTCTACACTTATGAACTAAAGCAAGCCACAACAAATTTTTGAACACTGGTACACAGTTGTACACTACTGTTAAACTGCTGGCATACTCCCCAGCATGGTTCTGATCCAGGCTAGCTAAAGTCTCCAAAGCAATTCCCAGAGAAAATTTTGGAGATACCATGGGACCTGTTAGTAAGCCCAATTTTAGTGGGCTTCCTCTGGCCCAGTCACCTAGCATTATTCCATGAAACTGTTGGCCTACATACACACCTGCAAGCCATGTTGAAGGCCTACTCTTCCCTATCCGTATGGTTGAAACCTTATCCTGGCTTTTTTGAGGGTTGGTGGGGAAGGTTTGCATTAAAAGGTATGTAAATGATTAATGTCGTAAATAGTTATGCGGTGTGGTATCATGCTTATTTTATATTCTACTAACCCCAGACTAAAGGTGGCTTCAGCGAACAGTCAAAGTCTGTCTGGCACCAATGCAAGCAGTTGAAGCAAGAGTAGAAGAGGTGCCAGGAGCCACTGAATCTGGGACAGTGCAGCAGCTACAGGTGGTGTGCAGGGGCACTGATTGCTCCACAGAGCTTGAAGGACTTGGGCAGAGGTGATAGGATGCAATGACCCATTTAGCAGTAGGTATGTGATGTAGTACGCATGGAGCAGAGGTGGGGAGAGTGTGGCATATATGTCAGGTTAGAAAAGAAATGCATAGAAAGATGCAAAGGTCTGTGGGATATGACCTGAGCCAGAGTCTTGTCCACCACCTTGAAATCAGTATATGGCCACTCTGTTTCAGAGGAAGGAGAAATCAAGTGTATAAACATAGGCTGTATCATGCCATGTGGCCTCAGGCTAAAGAGTATTCCTAGACACATTTCTGTTACTCAGAAAGATATACCAAAGTTAAGCAGCTTTGGAGGAGAAAATCAAGGAGGAAAAATGAAGAATGATAATATAACTCTCTGGTGAAACAAAAAGTAATATGGTGGTCCACAGAATGGCAGGAAGGACATGACGAAGTGAAAACTATGCACGAAAAGAGGGAACATATATTCAAGGAAAATGTAGAGAGAGAGCAATAGAACAAAAGAGTGAGGGGAGAGAGGTAGAAGAGGGAAGGAAATAGAGAAGAAAATGAAAGGCAAGTGCATACTTTCAGGTTGATCAAATCTCTTTTATTTATTCATAGGCATATATTATATTGTATTTCCTTGGTACATGGCCCACATTCTTATTTAGGGAGAAGAGAATGATATGATACTTTGCAGCAGGGATTTGCACATTACTTCTTCACCTGTTACTGGGCAAGTTATTGTTTTTCAGAGGTTTATGCATTTTTTAAAACAGCATGCCCCAGCAGCAGGAAATTCAGTGTTTAAATTTTAAACAGAATGTTTGAATGAATTTAGGCCTGCAGTCTTGATGTTTTCTTGTTATTCTCTGTATACAGGCTCAGTCTGCTGTGGTTGGAGCAGTAACTGGACAGATTTTTAGAATACCATCTAGGGAGAGCCAAGATCTTGAAGGATATTGTCATGCTGTTGAAGCATATTTTCATGCTTTCCAGACCTGCCTGCAGCAGCTTAACCTACTATCAGTGATCATTTTGCTGTCATTAGGGTTAAAAACATTTGAATACAGTTATCTTATAGAAGCAGTATCTGACTGTAATTCAGGAGACTGGATTTCTACTATAGCTTCTTTGTGTGACTATTAGAAATGAGTTAATCTCCCTGCAGCTTGGAATCAATGGGTATGAATCAATGTATACATTTCCAAAACATATCGAAACACACCTATGACAAGTGCTTTAGATGTGCTTAATATGATTGTTATGGGGAAATAATTATTTTCAGAACTTCCTGAGCACTTTTGGCAGGAAATAAAGCACAGTCATAAGAATAATAGTCTGCATATCTATCTTCCCTTAAAACTTAAATTGTGCATCATTTTATCCTTTAGTTCTTTTTTAAAATGTGGTTTATGTCACAGGAGTCAAATATAATTCCAGAGGTAGCCATGTTTCAGGGATGAGTGAAATTATCCATGGTTTACAGCGGTTTCTGAAGTCCTTCAGAATCAGAGTGAGCTGACAGCACATTTTATTTAACAGCACTTGTCACAAATTTTACAGTCTTTAGGATAATAACTAAAGTTATCAGATGAATGCTAAAAAATGAACGAAATTAGCTTAGCAGTTAGCAAGTTTAAAATTAAAGAAAATGGCAATTCACACAGTATAAAACTAAACTGCAGAAAATTTTGACATGGGGAATTATGAATACTAAAACTTTCAAGGGATTCACGGACAGATTCAAGGAAGAAAAAATCCATGGTTCTGTGAAGCAACATGAGATGAGCTGAAGACCTTTTTTTCTAGGTAGCTGGTCAGTCTCTTTGATTTTGGGATATCTTTGTGTGACGCTAAGTCAGAATGCAGTATCTTTTTTAAATACAAGGTTCATTTTCCTTCTCTTCCACCTTCTTTGCTGCCCTAAAAGATACATAAGATAAAGCCATATGGCTAAGAGTAGAAATTCCCTAAATTTAGTGAACTTTTTTATTCCTGAGGAGTATTTACTTCAGATAAGTAGGTATTGCGAAAAAGATGCCACTTTTTTCAACAACTTTAAAAGAACGGGGTGGGGTTTAAACCAAGCAGTGGATCATTTGATAAGAACTGAGGAAACCAATAAGGAAGATGATCTTAGAATGGGAACTGTAGGATATAAAAGAAGTAGTCTTTTACTACGTACTAGTTTTCTTACCCATGGAGCAAGAGTGTACCTCTGTGGTGCAGGTGAAGAGAGATGCCATATTCCAGAAAAGATGTTCTGTAAGGAAGTGCAGGGAAAAAGTTGCTTTGAATTTACTGTTCTAAGCCCTCTGACTGCGAGGAAGTTAATTTATCTGCTTTTCTCTTTCTTGTCCTTTTTAGTCTAAAAAACAATCACTTATGACTCCCCTTAAAAAGAAAAAAAAAAATAAAAGAAAAAAAAGGTCTGTTAATTTGAATTTTCACTGTAGCATTTCCAAGAGGTGAAATTTAGCAAAAATCTGATATTACTAGAAATAGTACTGTAGACAGTGCAGATCAAGAGATGCTTATGACATATGCATGTAATTTTTTTTGCCTAAACTCAATAGGGAGGTAAGAAATAGGTGAAGAGAGCTTTACTAAGTCTGTGACTTTGAAACATCTCCCACTCAGCAAACTTTTACAGACATCACTTTAATTCCTATTCAGCTTATTGGAATATGGTTAACCAGGAGTTTGTAAAAGGGAGGTCTGAGTAAAGAGACACAAACTATGATAAAATAATTTGAATTCCCACTATGTATTTGTACAGTACACCTATCCTATCTGAATTATTTATAGCAAAAAATATAACAAAAATATTTGTGTGAGGATGAAAGAAGGGATGAGAAAAGCTTTTCTGTGGGTGGTACCACTCTTTGGATCAGGATAGATGAATCTGAGTGCATGCAGAGAAATAATTTTGAAAATATAAAGCACAAAAATTAATATAAGTATTTTCTAAACAAAGTATTTACATTTTTTTCTTCAGAGTGTCTTTCTGCAGGAGATCACAGAATGGTTAAGGTTGGAAGGGACCTCTGGAGGTCATCTGGTCCAAGCCCCCTGCTCAAGCAGGGACAACTACAACCAGTTGCCCAGGACCATGTGCAGATGGCTACTGAGTATCTCCAAGGAGGGAGACTCCACAACCTCTTTTGGGCAACCTGTGCCAGTGCTCCATCACCCTCACAGCAAAGAAGTCCTTCCTGATGGTCAGAGGAAACCTCCTGTGTTCCAGTTTATGCCCATTGCCTTTTGTCCTGTCACTGGGCACCACTGAAAAGAGCCTGGCTCTGTCTTCTTTGCACCCTCCCTTCAGGTACTTATAGACACTGAGAAGATCCCCCCCAAGCCTCCTCTTCTCCAGGCTGAACAGTCCCAACTCTCTCAGCTTCTCCTCACAGGAGAAGTGCTCCAGTCCC
>VXAL01016836.1:12722-24351 GCA_013399475.1 Chauna torquata
CCTTACTGAGGTCCAGGCAGACAATATCCACTGGTCCCCCTTCATCCATCAGGCTGGCGATTTCATTATAGAAGCTTATCAGGTTGGTCAGGCATGACTTCCCCTTGGTGAATCCATGCTGACTAATTCTGATGATTTTCTTCTCCTTCATGTGCCTGGAAATGGTTTCCAGGATTAGCAGTTCCACCACCTTCCCAAGGATCAAGGTGAGGCTGACCGGCCTGTAGTTCTCTGGGTCCTCCTTCTTGCCCTTTCTGAGGATAGGAGTGACATTTGTTTTCCTCCAGTCTTTGGGCACTTCTCCCTGTTGCCACAATTGAGCAAAGATTATAGAGTGGCTTTGCTGTCACAACTGCCAGATCCCTCAGCACTCGTGGGTGCATCCCATCACGTCCCATGGACTTCTGAATATACCCGTTTTGCTCAAGTATTCCCTGACCTGATCCTTTTCCACCAAAGATACATCTTCCTTGCTCCAGCCTTTCCCACTGGCCTCTGGGACCTTGGATTCTTGAAGGCCAGTCTTGGTGGTAAAGACTGAGGCAAAGAAGGCATTCAGTACCTCGTCCTTTTCACTGTCCCACGTAACCAGGTCTCCTGTTTCCTGCAGGAGAGAGCCCACATTTTCCCTAGTCTTCCTTTTGTCACTGAGGTACTAGTAGAAGTCCTTCTTGTTGCCCTTGATGTCCTTGGCCAGATTCAATTCTCTCTGGGCTTTAGCTTTCCTAACTTGATCCCTGGCTGCTCGGACAATGTCTCTGCATTCATCTCAGGTTGTCCAACATAGCTGCTGTTTGATTCACAACCTGATGCAGTCTGTGAAAATATTGCACTGGACTGTGAAGGCCTTGGAAATTAATTCTCTTAATACAATGTCTGAGCCTGTGTGTGAAGCAGTACAGCCAAGAAGTTTTAAATGAGCAATTTCTTCTTTAACATTTTTGCCCCACTCAAAGCAAACGAAATATAAGTGTCAGGATGAGTGTTGTTTGGTGTTTGTCTGGCTGTAAAAAGTATGTTTCCAGGCACTTCAGAAGAAGTCTGACTATTTTATGCTGTCTTCAAGATAAAACCCTGTCAAAAGAGCAGGGATTGTACCACAGAAAACACTTGAATATGTGTGGCTAAAAGGAGCTTCAAGGGACAGGCAAGAAACCTACTATGTACCTGCAGTCTTGGGTGTCCTGCAGTGTGGTGGAAGCAAGGAGCAAAGTGAAGCATCTGGCCTTAGAGATAATGGAATGATTTCAATGGACTCAAGGTTTATATACACACTAATCAACTGAAAAAGGCCAGGGCACAATTTGAAGCACTTGCTTATGAACAGCCACATTGCTTACTTATTATTACACTCCCTGGTATGATTTTGCTCTATGTCATCTAGCGTACTCTCAAGCAACATTCAAAAGACACCACTGATCTGAATGAACTTGCAATATGCAACTGTCAGTATGTACGCTCAATAGGCAACACGGACAAAGTTTACCTTCGAGTGAGAAGAAAATTTAACCACATGAACACAAGTCACGCTATGCCATTTGCCGTGCAGATCAATGGACGGACATTGGCCTGTCTTTCTAAGGAAGGAGGAGATGATGGAGTCAACATGCTGCTGAAAGTGCTGGCCTAGAAAGCAGGACCAGAAGGAAAGAAGCAGTCTTATGGGATAAAAGGAAGACTAGTTTCTAAACCTTATAATTAATTTAATCTGAGTTTTCTGTATATCGAGTTATCTTGTGCTTTAGTTAGTCTTGTAAAAACAACTAGTTTTGTGTTGGAAAGACTGATTTTGAAGATTCAATGCTAACATATTGACTTCAGAAGATATAAAGTGGCCTTGTTGAGCAATGAAGGCCTAATCATGCTCTGAGCTAATGAGAAATGACTGGGCCCAGGGAGATGGAGCAATACTAATTATTGAAGATGGTAGAGTGGGTTCTCTTGTAGCTCTTGTAGAGGTTCAAAAACCTCTGCTTGATTCAACACATACGCCCATGAAATTTCTTATTAATAATTGGGTAGGCAAGGAAATTTAATAAAGTATAATTAGACCCTTTGGTTTTCTTTTAAATTAGTATATGAGATTATTGATGGAAATCTTAATTAGATGCTATAACTAGCTTGGAAAATTGCATAGTTTGAACTAGACTCATTTCTCACATCCACTTAGAATCATAGAATCATTTAGGTTGGAGAAGAACTTCGAGATCATTAAGTTCAAACATCAACCTGACCAAGAAGTTTCTTTTTTGCATTTTTTTTGTTGTTTTGTATCTGTTGTTGGTACCTATACTCATAAGAGAAAGGTGTATTTATGTCTTCATCTAGATGTCTCTGTCTTGCTTACAATACCACTATTAAATCAGGAGCAAGTTAGTGAACTTTTGGACCATGTTTCTTAAATAGAGCAGAACAGAACATCTTGAGTTGAAAGGCACACGGATCAATGAGTCCAATTCCTGGCTCCACACAGAACTAAAAATTAAACCAAACATCTAAGAGCGTTGTCTAAACCCATCTTGAACTCTGGCAGGCTTGATGCTGTGACCACTTCCCTGGGGAACCTGTTCCAGTGCCCGACCACCCTCTCAGTGAAGAACCTTTCCCTAATACCCAATCTGAACTTCCTCTGATGCAGCTTCATGCCATTCCCTCAAGTCCTGTCACTGGTCACCAGAGAGAAGAGATCAGCACCTTCCCCTCCACTCCTCCTCATGAGGAAGCTGTAGGCTGCTATGAGGTCGCCCTTCAGTCTCCTCCAAGCTGAATAAACCAAGCGATCTCAGCTGCTTCCCATACATCTTGCCCTCTAGACTTTTCACCATCTTTGTTGCCCTCATTTGGACACTCTCTAATAGCTTATACCCTTCTTGTATTGTGGCACCCAAAACGGCACACAGTACTTGAGGTGAGGCTGCACCAGTGCAGAGTGTGATAATCACTTCTTTTCACCAGCTACCTAGGCTGTGCATGATGCACCCCAGGATACGGTTGGCTCTTTCAACTGCCAGGGCATGCTGTTGACTCATATTCAGCTTGCCATTGACCAACCCCCCAGATTTATTTCTGTGGGGCTGCTCTCCAACCTCTTGTCCCCCAGCCTGTACATATATCCAGGTTTACCCTGTCCCAGGTGCATAATTTTGCACTTGCAAAATGGCGACTAAAACTGTTTCAGTATTTATTCTGTTGTTGCTGAGAGGTTTTCAGTAGGCATTTGAGAGGGATGTTCTTACAGAATCACAGATTTAGATACAGAAATGTATTGGGTTTATGTGGTAAAGGTGGTAGCAGGGGGGCCACAGGGGTGGCTTCTGTGAGAATATTCCAGAAGCTGCCCCATGTCAGATAAGAGCCAGCTCCAGCCGGCTCCAAAAGAGACCCACCGCTGGCCAGACCTGAGCCAATGAACAATGTTGTTTGCACCTCTGTGAGACCATATTTAAGAAGGGAAAAAAAATGCTGTGCAACAGCAACTGGGAGAGAGAGGAACAACCCTGCAGACATCAAGGTCAGTGAAGAAGGAGGGGGAGGAGGTGCTCCAGGTGCCAGAGCAGAAGTTCCCCTGCGGCCCGTGGTGAGGACCATGGTGGAGCAGGCTGTCCCCCTGCAGCCCATGGTGTACCATGGCAGAGCAGATCTCCACGCTGCAGCCTGTGGAGGAGCCCACGGTGGAGCAGGTGGATCTGGCCTGAAGGAGGCTGCAGCCCATGGAAAGCCCCCGCAGGAGCAGGCGCCGGGCCGGACTTGTAGCCCCTGGAGAGCAGCCCATGCATAAGCTGGTGATCTGGTGGGAGCTGCCACCCATGGAGGACCCATGTTAGAGCAGTTTGCTCCTGAAGGAGGACCCCGTGGTATGGACCCACATTGGAGCAGTTCTTGAAGAGCTGCAGCCTGTGGAAAGCCCACATAGGATCCGTTTGGGAAGGACAGCATCCCATGGGAAGGACCCCACACCAGGGGAAGAGAGTGACCATGAAGGATCAGCAGAGATGAAGCGTTATGGACTGACCACAACCCCCATTCCTCTGAACCTCTCAGGGGGTGGAGGTAGAAGAGGGTGGTTTGCAAGGGGTGTTTTTAGTTTGCTTTTAGTTCTCACTGCTCCAGTCTGTTAGTAATAGGTAACAAATTATGGGAATCTCCCTTGTTTTGAATGTCCATGACGGTAACTGGTGAGAGATCTCCTTGTCCTTATCTCAGCCCATGAACCTTCTTTCATCATATTTTCTCCCCCTGTTCTTGTGAGGAGGGGGTGTGAGAGAGCAGTGTGATGAAGCTTAGCAAGCCCATCAGTGTGAAACCACCACAATTTATTACTGATTAAATAGGTAATATGCTATTTCACAACAACTGCTCGGAGGTCACCTATAATACAGCTGGTTTTATCCAGGTAATTGCATTCTATATGAACAAGGGTATTTACTATACTCAATTTTTGTTTGCCATGTTGGAGATAGATACTCTGGTTATTAATCTTGGAACTGCAGGTTGCCTGATCTGAAATATGAACGTATGTGCCTTGTTCCTTCAAATACATTGTACTGGTTTCACACTGATGGACAGCTAAACTCCACCACTACCACTCTCTCACTCACCCTCCTCAAAGGAGTGGGGAGGGGAATAAAGTATGATGGGAAAGAAAAAGGCTCACAGGTTGAGATAAAGATAGTTTAATTAAAGGGAAAAGAAAGAGGAAAAACACATGCAAAGGCTGTGTGCAAGCAAAGAGAGAGAAAAAAAACCAAACAATTATTCTTTACTTACCATCCACAAGGGATGTTCAGCCATGTCCTGGGAAGCAGGGCCTCAATACACATAGCAGTTGTTTGGGAGAACAGACGTCTTCCTAATGAGAGCTCCCCCTTCTCCTTCCCCTTTCCCAGCTTTTATTGCTGACTGTGACATCATATGGTATGGAATATCCCTTCGGTCTGTTTAGGTCAACTGGCTGGCAATGTCCCCTCCCCACCTCTTGCCAACCCCAGCCCAATGGGTTTGGGGGGTTTGGAGAGAGTCTTGATGCTGTGCCAGCACTGCTCAGCAATAGCCAAAACATTGGTGTGGTATCAGTGTTGTTCTAGCTACAAGTGCAGAGCACAACACTATATGGGCTGCTGTGGGGAAAGTTAACTCCATCCCAGCCAGACCCAGTATATACATGTAGGACAAATAAGTTCTTTCCAGACCTTAAAATAAACTTTTCAGCTGCTCCCTCCTCCACTGTACTTGCTATAATGAATGAGCCATTCAAGTCAATGAGCCATTAGAACAATCCTACTGTCAGATGAATTGATCTGTTCCAAATAAGTACATCAGTAAGTTTTCCTGTTTTTCTTTCTACAATTCTCCATTCTCTATAAATGGTTTGAAAAGTCTTCTTCCTCTTGTGCTTATTTATTGATGAAAGCTCTCTATGGGAAAAGCAACTAGGCTATTTGCTCTTTTTCAGCTGTTAGGAGCTCTGTCTTCTGGTCTACTTCACACCTTCTCTCTGTTGCAGTGTCAAATACTCACTAGCGAGTGGGCTCTTTAGCTAAGCCACACCTTCAGTACATTTAGCAGTTCTCGGGGCTCTTCTCTGCATTAAGAATTCAAGTTATATTTTGCTTTTTTTAGTTCTAAAGGAAAGTATTTCTCCTTCATCTTACCAGGTCAAACAAGAATATATGAATTCTCTGCTGGTCTTCATTTGATTTGATGGTTGTTTTTTGTTTGTTTGTTTGTTTGTTTTTACTCAGGATTGCACATATAAAGCTGAGATTTTTATGACTTTTCAGATACAAAAGAAACACCTCCATGAGTCACCCCAAACTACCTGTGTCTCCTGAAGAAGAAGATGAGGCCTTGTGTTGGGTCTGGCCAGGATAAAGTTAACTTTCTCCAGAGCAGCCCATACAGCGCTGTGCTCTGCACTTGTAGCTAGAACAGTACTGATATCACACCAGTGTTTTGTTTGTTGCTGAGCAGTGCTGGCACAGCATCCAGACTCTCCAAACACCCCAGAACCAGTGGGCTGGGGGTTGGGCAACAGCTGGGAGGAGACATCACCAGGGTAGCTGACCTGAACTGACCGAAGAGATATTCCATACCATATGATGTGACACTCTGAAATAAAAGCTGGAAAAGGGGAAGGAGAAGGGGGGCTCTCGTTATGAAGATGTCTGTTCTCCCGAAAAACTGCTACACGTATTGAGGCCCTGCTTCCCAGGATGTGGCTGAACACCACTCATTGACAGGAAGTAGAGAATTTTTCTCTTTGCTTCTGCGTGGCCTTTGCTTGTTTTTTTTTTTTTTTCTTTTCTTTTCTTTTTTTTTTCCTCTTTCTTTTCCCTTTAATTAAATTATCCTTATCTCAACCCATAAGGTGTTTTTTTGTTGTTGTTGTTTGTTTGTTTGTTTTTTCACTTTCCATCATACTTACGTCTTCCCTCCTCTTTTTGAGGAGGGGGAGTGAGAGAATGGTTGTGGTGGATTTTAGCTGCCCAGCAAGGTAAAACCACCACAGGCCTAGACCATTAATGTGCACTGTGGGGTACCTCATTAGTGACTGAAATCTCCTAGACAAGCCAGTGGTGAAGTGTCCTCAAGGAAGAAAAGGTGAGGTAGAAAAGCAATAGAAGGTTCTCTGCCCTGATTTTTCCTGCAGTGGATAGATGACCAGGAAATTATGGCCAAAAATGGTTTCACTGCCCTGAAACCCTGATGCCCCAATAAGACTAGTGGGTCTAAGGATTTGGACTGAGGACTAGGTTAGCTGCCTAACAAACTGCTTTAGGGAAATAAATGACTGGTACTAAAAGGCCACCTTTTCACAACTAGGTTGTGCTGATAATCTGCTGCCCATTTTCCCACCACATGGTAAAATCTAAGCATGAGGGATCACAGAATCACAGAATCACAAGGTTGGAAAGGACCTTCAAGATCATCTAGTCCAACCGTCATCCTATCACCAATACTACCCACTAAGCTACTAAACCATATCCTGTAGCACCTTGTCCAGGCGCTTCTAAAAAACCGCAAGGGTCGGTGACTCCACCACCTCCCTGGTCAGGCCGTTCCAGTGCCTGACCACTCTCTGAGAGAAAAAGTTTTTCCTGATATCTAATCTAAATCTCCCCAGGCGCAACTTGCGGCCATTTCCTTGAGTCCTATCATTAGTTAACTGAAAGAAGAGGCCGATCCCCTCCTCATCACAACCTCCCTTCAGGAAGTTGTAGAGTGCAATGAGGTCTCCCCTGAGCCTCCTCTTCTCCAGACTAAACAATCCCAGCTCCCTCAGCTGCTCCTCATAAGACTTGTGTTCCATACCCCTCACCAGTTTTGTTGCCCTTCTCTGGACACGTTCCAGGGCGTCGATGTCTTTCTTGTAGTGAGGGGCCCAAAACTGAACACAGTACTCGAGGTGCGGCCTCACCAAAGCTGAGTACAGGGGGATGATCACCTCCCTGCTCCTGCTGGCCACACTGTTTCTAATACAGGCCAGGATGCCATTGGCCTTCTTGGCCACCTGAGCACACTGCTGGCTCATGTTCAGCCTAGCATCGATCAACACTCCCAGGTCCCTTTCCTCATCACAGTCTTCTAGCCACTCTGCCCCAGGCCTATAGCGTTGCATGGGATTATTGTGGCCAAAGTGCAGGACCCGGCACTTGGCCTTGTTAAACCTCATCAACAGCTCTTCAACATCAAGACACTCTTTAATATAAAGAGCCACATCTCCCCCCTTCCTATCTCGTCTATCCCTTCTGAAGAGCTTGTATCTGTCTATCACAGGGCTCCAGTCATGGGAGCGATCCCACCATGTTTCGGTTATCACAACTAGGTTGTAGTTAGGATACAACACAAATACTTGAAATTAGCTACTTAGGAAGAAAAGGATGCTTTCCATCCTACACATCATAAGAAATGTTCAAAGAGGGAAAATTTAAGTGATGCACATTTCCACTGCAGGTAGAAAACAAAATATAAATTGAAAGCATGGTAATAACGTAATATGAGGTTTTCCAGTTTTAAGTCTAAAATATGAAAACTTTTGTGAGCAATAAAAGTTTAACACTGTAGATAGATTTTTTCTTTCACCAGCTGAGTTATAACAAGTACTGAGAAAGATTAGATAAGAATGAATAATTTCTACTCAAATTAGAACTTCCATATGTGACATATTCCTGTTCTATTCACCTTTGTTATTTATTTCACCTTGGATTTATCTATGAATCCTACTACTCATATATCCTAGTGTCTGTTTCTCTCCATTTGTTTTTTTTGTTGTTTTTTTTTTTTCTGTGATTTTCTTCCTTTTTTTTTTCTCTTCTTTTTTCATCATTTTTAGGAGCCTGTTATGAAGTTATCTCTTTTTGCTGCAACTTTTAATTTCTTGACAAGCACAAGTTTTTGAAAATGACTGGAACATCCACAACTCAGAGTAAGTGCAACAAAAAGTTAGACACTATCTGCACTTGCTTTCCATTTTCCCTGTTTGTTGTACATCTGTATCTATATCTATCCATTCAACCCGACTAGTTCTTATGGCAAAACATTCATTACAAATGTGATTTGAATTGATAGTTCTACTAATAAAGCAACAAATATCAGCTGAAAATACATAGAAACATTTTTCTATTGAGGATTTATTTCTATTGACATGTAAAGTTGAAGGAAAAGCATATTCCTTTTAAGGGATCTGGGAGTTTTTGTTGATGGCAAGCTGAATATGAGTCAACAGCATGCCCTGGCAGTTGAAAGGGCCAACTGTATCCTGGGGTGCATCATGCACAGCCTAGGTAGCTGATGAAGAGAAGTGATTATCACACTCTGCACTGATGCAGCCTCACCTCAAGTACTGTGTGCCGTTTTGGGTGCCACAATACAAGAAGGGTATAAGCTATTAGAGAGTGTCCAAATGAGGGCAACAAAGATGGTGAAAAGTCTAGAGGGCAAGATGTATGGGAAGCAGCTGAGATCGCTTGGTTTATTCAGCTTGGAGGAGACTGAAGGGCGACCTCATAGCAGCCTACAGCTTCCTCATGAGGAGGAGTGGAGGGGAAGGTGCTGATCTCTTCTCTCTGGTGACCAGTGACAGGACTTGAGGGAATGGCATGAAGCTGCATCAGAGGAAGTTCAGATTGGTGTGGCGGGTATGCTCTGCTCCTGTACAGCGTGGTGGTTACATTCTGCTCCTGTACGTGACATAAGTCTTGCTCATGCTTATGAGCCACAGTAGGCCTCAATGTAATCACTCCTTGAACTGGACAGCTTGTTAAGAATGGAGACCCAGGCAGAGCTCATTAAACACATCAGAATCCAAGAAACAACCTGAGAAGGAATCTGGGCTTGTCTACGAGTCAATCACTTTATCTAATAAATGTGGTGCCTCTTTCCTCTCTGTAATTAAAGGAAAAAACATCGTGACATCATTCCTCTGTTATCCACAGAGTGCAGTGAAGCCTGACACTGTCTCACTTCAGTTATCTATGTGATATAGGCTGCAGATGATCAGGCCTCCTGTCTGATCACATCTGGCCCCCATGGTGTGACTAGTTGAAAAGGGCACAGTTAAGTGCTAAGGGGAGGGGGATTTCACAACCTAATTCCTAAACAAATTGGCAAAAGACTTGAATCTTGGAAAATTACTGACCAAAAGACAATGGCCTCACAATCCTATAAATAGCTATCCCAAGCAAGAACTCTTTGACCTCTCAAGGGACTGTAGCAGGCCGCACCCTTGATCTCCCCCTGAGCTAGAATGCCTCTCAGAGTACCCAAGAGGAAGCGCATCTCAGGGTTGNCTGGGAGTTTTTGTTGATGGCAAGCTGAATATGAGTCAACAGCATGCCCTGGCAGTTGAAAGGGCCAACTGTATCCTGGGGTGCATCATGCACAGCCTAGGTAGCTGATGAAGAGAAGTGATTATCACACTCTGCACTGATGCAGCCTCACCTCAAGTACTGTGTGCCGTTTTGGGTGCCACAATACAAGAAGGGTATAAGCTATTAGAGAGTGTCCAAATGAGGGCAACAAAGATGGTGAAAAGTCTAGAGGGCAAGATGTATGGGAAGCAGCTGAGATCGCTTGGTTCATTCAGCTTGGAGGAGACTGAGGGGCGACCTCATAGCAGCCTACAGCTTCCTCATGAGGAGGAGTGGAGGGGAAGGTGCTGATCTCTTCTCTCTGGTGACCAGTGACAGGACTTGAGGGAATGGCATGAAGCTGCATCAGAGGAAGTTCAGATTGGTGTGGCGGGTATGCTCTGCTCCTGTACAGCGTGGTGGTTACATTCTGCTCCTGTACGTGACATAAGTCTTGCTCATGCTTATGAGCCACAGTAGGCCTCAATGTAATCACTCCTTGAACTGGACAGCTTGTTAAGAATGGAGACCCAGGCAGAGCTCATTAAACACATCAGAATCCAAGAAACAACCTGAGAAGGAATCTGGGCTTGTCTACGAGTCAATCACTTTATCTAATAAATGTGGTGCCTCTTTCCTCTCTGTAATTAAAGGAAAAAACATCGTGACATCATTCCTCTGTTATCCACAGAGTGCAGTGAAGCCTGACACTGTCTCACTTCAGTTATCTATGTGATATAGGCTGCAGATGATCAGGCCTCCTGTCTGATCACATCTGGCCCCCATGGTGTGACTAGTTGAAAAGGGCACAGTTAAGTGCTAAGGGGAGGGGGATTTCACAACCTAATTCCTAAACAAATTGGCAAAAGACTTGAATCTTGGAAAATTACTGACCAAAAGACAATGGCCTCACAATCCTATAAATAGCTATCCCAAGCAAGAACTCTTTGACCTCTCAAGGGACTGTAGCAGGCCGCACCCTTGATCTCCCCCTGAGCTAGAATGCCTCTCAGAGTACCCAAGAGGAAGCGCATCTCAGGGTTGACTCCTCGAGGAACAAACTCATCTGTGGACAAACGCTGATGAGGGAGTAGGGTGAATAATTCAGTCTAAGGGGGAATTTTGGAAAAAACATGACTGGATTGAGAAACCCCTCAGGACCCTGCAGTAAGTCTCAGGTGAACCTTGCCATTCTCGAATCTTAAGTCGTTGTTTCTGTTGTAGCCATTTCTTTAGATCATTGTGTTAATTCATTAATACTTAGATAATGGTTAAGTGCTATTAAAATCATATAATCTAACCTTGTTACTTGTTATAAAGGTATAAAATAAATCCTTAATTGCTGCTACATTAGAGTTATGTAAAATCTAATTCTATGACAATTGGATAATAGGAAAAAGCTCTTCACTGACAGAGTGGTCAGGCACTGGAATAGGTTCCCCAGGGATATCGTCACAGCACCAAGCCTGCCGGTGTTCAAGAAGCATTTGACAACACTCTCAGACATATGCTTTAATTTTTAGGTAGTCCTATGTGGAGTGAGGAGTTGTACTCAATGATCCTTGTAGGTTCCTTCCAACTTGAGAGAGAGAGAGAGAGAAAGAGAGGGAGTGAGAGGGAAAGGGGGAGGAGAGGGGAGGAGAGGGAGAGAGGGGGAGAGAAGAAAAGGGGGAGAGAGAGGAAGGAAGAAGGCAAGACGAAATGCAAGGTGAGGTGAGGCAGGGAGAGGCAAGGTGAGGCAGGGAGAGGCAAGGTGAGGCAGGGAGAGGCAAGGTGAGGCA
>VXAL01016836.1:24486-35559 GCA_013399475.1 Chauna torquata
AGGAAAGGAAAGGAAAGGAAAGGAAAGGAAAGGAAAGGAAAGGAAAGGAAAGGAAAGGAAAGGGCAAGGAAGGTGACCAGCAGCTCAGCTGTGAGCTTTCCAGGCCAAAAGACTCAAGGGAATCCAAACTGTTACTGTCACAAGTGGGCCTTGATTCTGAGCTCCCCAAGACCAGTTTCCTCATCTGAAATCTTTTATGAATCCCATCTTTTAGTGTAAGTCCAAGGTTTTCCTATTTCTGTTGAAGAAGAAACTGTTGGGTTGTTCAGCTCCTAGTTCTCAGAATTCCAGGATTTTTTCCTTTGCCAAGACATTCCAAATTTATCTAGAAAATTTGCCTATTGGACTCCTAAGATCATTATTATTTTGAAATTTTCCAAAAGAAATAACATGATTGCTTTGAAATAATGTATTTTTTTTTGTTACTTTTTGGTGGAAAATATTTTAACATTATATTTCTCAAGAACATTTTTCAATAGTAACTGAGTGATTACTTTTGAATTTTGTCATCATCCCTGTAGAAAGTAAATTCTGAAGTCTTGGCACCTTGCTATGTATCTTTTTGCCTCTATGAGCAACTTCTCTGCAGTTCTAAATGGTTCTTTACTTTGATCTTTAAAGGTGCATTGGTTCAACAATTGATTTTTTTTTTTTTTTGTATATATAGCCTCTAAATATCTGGATGGCTCTGGATGAATTTTGATGAACATTCATAAGACTAAGGGTGGGATGGTTACTTGAAAAGAAGATTCTGAAATTAAAACTGCCATGTTAAAAAAAAAAAAAGAGAGAGAAAACAGAGTCATTAATGTATTCAAACTGGCTGGAAGTATAATTTCCATGCAAGAAATCTGAGAGATCTGAGAGAAACGGTAGGTAAGAATGGATGTCTAGTACTAAATAATTTTAGTATCTCTAATTTTAGCTATGGCAAATAAGGGCTGGATGCTTAGCAACTGATTATAATATGCATATTTTGTTAGAAGTCAGAAAGGGATTTGAAGGACTACATACCTTTTTGTTTGACCTTATTTATATGTCAGACTCAACAAGGTAAAGAAAGAGAGAGGGAAGATATTTTTGCCTTTATAGATCCTGGGAAATATATTTAAACTCAATGTGAGTGGGAAGGAGGAACACAAACTTTTAACAGAATATAGATATTCTATTACTACACTTAGAAAAAAAACTTCAGCATGCTAATAATTGTAATTCCTCTCGGGCTCAGGGAGGTGATGTTTAATGGGGTGAAAAAAAAAAATATCAGTAACAAGGAGAAGAAAAACGAGGAAATGAACCACAATTGTTCAAGAGAGAGCTAAGACTCTTCTGAAGTGCTAGGAAATGAGCCACATGATCTAAAGGCAGCATCCAGGCATGCCTGGGTTCTGGTCTTGCTTTTTCTTTACAGACTGTACTCTAGTAGGCAGAAAAAAGAAAACAGGCAACTCTATAAATAAATCTATCAAGTTCTTAGCTTATGAATTTATAATTTTCTTTATGTTCATTTTTAATCATATTTGTAAGTATGTATGGGGTTACTGCATTGATATTCTCCAAAGAAGAAAGAAGCAACTTTTGGTTGACCTGAAGAGAAGAAATCTATTTTGGGACAACCTCAGGGTTCTGCCCAGCACTAAGATTAAAAGGAAACCTTCAGAATTATTTTCTCTGCAGCTCAGAACTGTAGTGTTAAAGACCATCTTTTGAGACTTTTCTGGTTGAAAGGTTATGTTTTCCATCTGGATCTCTCCATTGCTGGTTCTGCGCAACTTGCAGCAGGCAGCAAAGGTTGATACTCTCCTAGAAGTGGCAAAATGGTCTTGACCCAGTTAACTCTTTTGTCCAGCAGACCTTTACAAAGCCAGATTTGTTCCTGAGGTAGTTGTTGGGAGAGTCACTGTAAGCACTGGTTGACCGTGGAGAGGTTGCCAGCAGGACTAATTGTGTCTCCCATCTTAGCAGCAGGAACAGCAGTACTCTAGCTCTCCATCTCTTCTGCTCACCCCTGGAGCAACATATTTAAAATGTGCCATTGTTGCTAAAAATTTTTACGAGCTTTAATGCTCTCTTCTATGACAGGAGAATCTAGCATAGGGATTCAGAAGTGGTTCCCCTAAAAAAACAGCATCCTAACGAAATTTGCATAAAATATTTTGGCTTGTCTGAACAATGCTGTCCAATAGAAGGGAAGTGTTGCCAAACAACTAGAGAACATACCAGCAGGGAAAAACTTGCTCTGTTATAGTAGATTCATAAAAGGTAGCAAAAAGAGTGAATCATTCCTACATGAAAATTATGTATTTCAAAACAAGTAACTTCAGTATCACTCCTTGCTTTAGTGTCTTGTGATTGATATAGGAACTTACAGGACAAAGCAAGGCAATACATTGATATCTTCTAGCATTAGGTTAATGGGATAACTGCTTACAGATTAGCTGCAATGGTATTCTTGTGAGATTGGACTGAATGTACTGAAACCTGTAATAAGTATGTCATTATTACATAAAAAAATTATTTTAGTAATTTTCAATATTATCCTAGTTCAAAGATTGAAATGATCTATAGCATATTGCAAGTCTGATTATTATTAATTATGTTAGTTCAGAAACCAAAAAAGTAATTTAAGCTTTTGGTAGTTCATGTTTTATTTAAATTTTTGCTTAATTACTTTGATTTATTTACTATTTATATCTCAAAAAAAATAGTATCTATTCTTTGTCTCTGGGTGATCTAGATGGCCAGAATATGGGCCCTGGACGCAAAGGACTCAAAATGTCTCTGCAGTGCATGCGCAATGGGTCTGCCATATGTCTCATATATGAGGAATATGTGTTCTGTACAGGTGTTGTATTTCCTCTGTACAGGTTCAGTAATCTATTATATAGAGTTTCAACATACCAGGATGCCAGATCACAAGGGAATTCTGAACATCTTTAGCAAATGGTCAATCTTCTGTCTTTCCACCATGCAGAGAAAAATTTCAGTATGGAAAAAGAACAAACACAATGATTTGATGGGCTGTGATCCTGTTCTATTTAGGGCTTTTGAAGTGCAAAAATCTGAGAGAACAATCTCTCCTCATATTTGCTGCATCATATTTTGGGTTTGGGTAGCTTCTTTCATTTTGATATTTTGGGAACGGGTGTGGTTTTTCCTGTTGTTTTGTTTTATCTGTTCCACACATTTTATTTTAAGTAAACAGCTGCATGCTTTAAATCTGAAGATACCAAGAGCTAAGTGACTTTGACAGCTTGCAGATTGAGTTTATATTTAGTCAAAAAATAAAGCTGCTTTTCACATTCTCAAGCTTAAAACCATAGCTTGCTTTAAAATGTGCTGCCACTAACCATTGTTTGCAAGCAGCCTTTGGTATGCTAAAGCTTAGCATCAGAAAGCTGATATAAAGGGTATTATTCTTCCTTGGAATACTCAGCTATTTGAACTAAGATTGTTATCTGTATCAGCTTCACAATACTCTCAAAGCCTATTGGAGGTAAATGGCTTTCTCAAGCACTGTCAAAGGGTCCTGATGAGAATGGGTTATTGGGTTGCTTATGTTTGCATATTTCAATGCTCATTGATATAGTTTATTTTGGTAAAGAGCTCCATGATGTCTCATTTTTTATTATTTTTTTGCAGATGCAGTAATCTTAGCAGGCCAGAGAGGATTTCTACTAGTTGGTTTAAAACATATCCCAACTCAATTGTTCTTTGTGCTACATCTATTAGGAAGTATTTTTAATTCAGAGACTTGTCATGTGTGAACTCAAAGCCAAGTTAGTTAACAACATTTCTCTTCATAATATATCACTGTCTTCAATAAAATCATTAATTCTGGGTAGCACAGACACAATGAGATCTGACAAACATATCCAAATCAAAATTCCTTTGCCTTCAGTAATATGGGATACAAATTTAATTGCTCACATGTTGCTGCACATATAGCAACTGAGAGGCAAAATCCACCTGATTAGGAAAGTCAGAGAATGGTTATTTAATTCTTTTTATTACTGTAAACTCTATTTCTGTAAACACTCATTTTCATTCACTGTAAATAAACCTATTTTTAAATGTTTTGATTGATAGATATCAACTGAAATATAGTGTTGCCAACTCCTGTGACTTTATCGTGAATTTTGCAGCATTTGCTGTTTTTCTTAAAGCCTCAGCTCCTGAAGATACAAGATTTCCTAGCAATCTTATCTATCACTGTGAAAAATGTGAATACTGAGTGTTCATAGTTTTAGAGAAAAAGGCTGAAAGTGGGAAGCCTAAGGCTTATAAAGCATTTGGCACAGCAAAAATAAATAAATAACAGGCTCCAAAATGTATTATCTTCTTAAATGCCATAATTTTTAAATGAGTTTCATTATTCCAGGTAGGAGTGGAGAGGGAGGAAGAAGGAAGTATGACTCATAGCTTTGAATGCAAGGGGTTTATAATACTGAAAATACAAGCACAATTGTAAAATACAGTATTATGCTCAGCTTTCTTCCCTGACGTTTCTGATACACTGCTGATATACTTATCATGTTTGAACTGACCTTCAACAGCGAAACAATGTGGGTAAAAGCATGGTGTGCTCTTCAATATACAAAGCTTATAATTGCTACAGAATCTCTTTCTAAAATATTTCTAATGTTTTAAACAGAAATTAAGAACTTTCTGCATAAATTGTCAAGCATATCTTTGCATTATCTAGAAAGCTGGAAAAGATACTCTGTATGATCTCTTCTGGCTGCAAAATCTATTAGCTGGGAAACGTAAATAGTGATATCCCTAGCTGTTGCTTTTAGAAACATTACTCAAAGCTGACATGAAAAGGCAGCAGCTATTTCAGTATCATATTCAAGGAAATTCTGCCTGCATATGTACAGTGTTGAAGTAACTATCAGAAAATGCAGATTACCTTTATTACATTTATAGCCTATTATTTTTCAACAAGAAGAACGTATTTTGCATTCACACACATTAGATATGTGCCTTGATAGCCTAAGTTCATCCAGAAAACAAAAATACATGAGAGAGAGTGCTGTTACATAGGACAGCATGAACCTTTTGTGGAGTTATTAGGGTAGAAGTGTCACTATCTGTAGGTGAATGTCATTTACAAATCCTCTAGCTTTACGCACGATGTTTTCGGATAGCACTTTGTGTAATTTCCAATTACAGACTCACAGGTTGGTGGAAGCTATTAACTGAAGTCCTGATCCTGGTTTGATAGTGACTTCAAAGAGAGCCCACTGAGGGATCAGACACAAAAAGTGGCAGTAGTGTAGAAATGATCCTGCAACTGTACTGTAAAATAGTCAATTATGCTGGTAAGTTTGTTGTGTGAAAAGTCCAATGGTCTTCAACGGATCATAGACACTCTTCTGCCTTTGCTTCTGTTGGTAAGCATTAGACATCAGACTATTCTAGATTTTGTTACAAAAATCTAAATGGTCAGCTCTTCAATTCTTCAGTCACAGATGACTACACCTAGGAAGCTTTTTAATTTCAAAGGAAAGGTTGTCATGAGAAGTTTTTAGGGTTGCACAGTAAAGGAAAATCTCTTGGCTTCAGATCTAAAGCAGAAAAAAATGTTGGTCTTTTTCATTACACTTCTTGTAAAATCAATTCCAGGTCTACCTTGGAACAGAATAGAGGTTACAAGGACCTTAAGTGGCAGGGGCCGTACACAAAGGACTGATGACAGGGATAGCTTTCTGTATGTCTTAGCTGGTTGGTTGTTCATACTTAGTGTGGTGGTCATGAAGGTGCCAGATTAACACACCACACTTTCACACCTTCCTATTTATTCAGGCTCCAATCCTAGAAAGTGAAGAGCAGTGGTAGCTGAAGTTGTTCACCAGGCATTACTTGGTACCTTGCAGATTTCAGTGGTAAGCTAATCAGCAAAATACATTTTTCACATTACTCCTCATTTCTGAGGGCTGGTACTTCCAACTCATGCTTAGACAAAGCCTTTCTGGAATAATTGTGCATACAATATTTTTTTCCTCCCTTGTTTTCTCCTCTGGGACTGCCGGCAGGTGTTTTGTGACACTTTAGCCTTGAGCAATGAAGATGAGCAGTATTTATGTTCGAAATGAAGCCAAATTTAACATCATATTTTATATACTGACTGTTTGCTGCTAATGGAATTATGGAAAGAGAGAGAAGTTATTTAATATTTTTAGAAGATTGTTACAAAGAAAAACTTTCCCAACATGTTATTCCCACCAAATAAAACCTGTGATTCAAATGGAAGAAGAAATAACACTCTCTATCAGAGATATGCATGCCAGACCACAGACATGGGATACCTCTTTTTTTAGGGCAGGTTAAGAGTTATTCCAGGTCCTAACCTGGTTACTGGAGTGTCTAACTCATTTTCAATATGATTCAGTACTCTGGACATTGATCATTACTCTGAAAATGATGATAAAACACTCTGGCTATTTAAATACAATTTTCATTAGAGATATTGTTAACTTTTCTTGATTTATTCCAGTTCAGAATATGACAGTAATTCTGTACACCTGCACATTAATATTATGTAATGGCTGCCATAATATCTTGGATGACTTCTCATTATATATTTGCTACTGTACTGTCCTCCTGCTGAAGTTTATGATTATATTTATAAGAACAGGTGCAGTAAATTTTGGTGTAGTTTCTAAATCACAAATCTAGTAGGGTAGTTGAGCCAGATCTTACAGCCTGAGGAAGGCAACATTGCCGCAGCTGCATGCCCCCAGGTTCAACCATTTGGAGGGTTGAGCATGTATTCCCAGTAGGCACACACACAGAGCACCCATATACCATACAAATAAACATATATATATACTTGACTAGCCACACTGATTGTAGACAGAGCACTCACACAAACACAGCATCAATGGCCTCATCCTGCTTCCCTCTCCGGCTGAGCAGGATGGAGGTCCACTATTGAGAACATATATATATGTACATGTACAACATGGATCCCTTCACCTCCCCAGCAGCTGGGCTCAGACATTTGGTCTGCCCAGTAGCTGCCCCTGGATCCCAACCTCCCCAGCTGCTGACACATGGACATAGGAGCATGATTCGGACATCATTCTAAAGATTGAACACCAAGAGATTTTTTTATTCAGGGCTTCTTGAAACTGGGTGAAATTAATTAATTGCAGGCTAGTCAACATGAGTATCTCTAATATTCATTAATTTCTAGGTTCATAACACCCTCTATTCTTTTTAAAAGAAAATAAGTGCTATCATTTCCATGGTGTATATGAAGCAATAAAGATTCAAGGAGTAGAAGAACTTATCCAGAAATATATGCTGGAAATAGAGCCAAGAATGGAAGTTTGATCACTTGCCTTCTCACATAGTATTTTAGTTGCCTTTTATTTGTAGAGCATACAGATGAAACTTGACAGTTCATTTTGGGTAGTGCTCTTCTACTGCCTAGTTAACCAGTTAGTTGGTTTAAAACTAATCAGTTAAAAATTTTAGTACATCTACAACTAAAAGAACATTACTGACATTAAAAATCTTTAAAAAATGGTTTGACTGGAGGAGTTTATCTTTATTTTGTTCTGGGACTAGAAAGGAAGAATCTTTTATTTTGAAGTACCGGGTAACAATATTTGGAGTTTAAAAGAATGAATTTAACTCCATTGGGCACATTATCTAAATCATTATAACAGTTGGGTGCTTTCCACAGTTAGGAAAAAAATACATCTGAAAAACTTTGCCATGCTCTGGATAGTATGCTGAAAGCAAGAGAAAGCCTGTAGCTTGTTTTAGTGTCTAATTCGTTTAGCAGAGTGTAGATCTGTTAACTAAAGTATGATTGCACATGGTTTGCTCCTGCTGCTGTGGAACTCCTTGCTAGGCGATGTAGATATTAAAAGTTTCCATGGGTTCAAAGGAAGATTGAGCAAGGTCATAGAAGAGAAAGATTACCAAATATAGATGAAATACATCCAGCTCAGCATATTGCATAGAAGTCTTGGTAGACACCAAGTTGAACATGAGTCAGCAATGTGCCCTTGCCACTAAGAAGGCTAATGGTATTCTTGGCTGCATCGGGCAAAGCTTCACCAGCAGGTAAAGGGACGTGATCCTTCCACTCTACTCAGCATTGAGGAGGCCGCACCTGGAGTGCTGTGTTCAGTTCTGGGGCCCCCAGTACAAGTGAGACCTGGACATACTGGAAAGAGTCCAATGGAAAGCTATTAAGATGCTGAAGGGACTGGAGCACTTCTCCTGTGAGGAGAAGCTGAGAGAGTTGGGACTGTTCAGCCTGGAGAAGAGGAGGCTCGGGGGGGGATCTTCTCAGTGTCTATAAGTACCTGAAGGGAGGGTGCAAAGAAGACAGAGCCAGGCTCTTTTCAGTGGTGCCCAGTGACAGGACAAAAGGCAATGGGCATAAACTGGAACACAGGAGGTTTCCTCTGACCATCAGGAAGGACTTCTTTGCTGTGAGGGTGATGGAGCACTGGCACAGGTTGCCCAAAAGAGGTTGTGGAGTCTCCCTCCTTGGAGATACTCAGTAGCCATCTGCACATGGTCCTGGGCAACTGGTTGTAGTTGTCCCTGCTTGAGTAGGGGGCTTGGACCAGATGACCTCCAGAGGTCCCTTCCAACCTTAACTACTCTGTGATATCTTCAATGAACCAAGATTTTGGGTGGGAGAATATGAGGGAGAAATATGTTCTTCCCTCCTTTAAATCATGTTGCATTTAGTTGTTGTGGTACATGGTACTGTACCTGCGGTCTGACCCAGTACAGCCATTTTTATATTCCAGGAACATTAATTTCCTTCTATTTCCTTGTTCATTTGCTTAAAATTTAGCATGCATAAGCATTTTTGTGACTGGAGTCGTATACCATTTCTCTTTGGGAAAGACAACTTCATTTTGTGTGTTATGCTACAGTTTACTGAACATATTAATATAGATACTGATGGATGAATATAAATCAAGTGGCAAAATAAAGCCAAGGGATACACTGCTCATTTATGTAAATAAAAAACAAGCTCACAGCGAAAATGTCCTTACTTTTTTGTTCCTGAGTACGCTTATGATTGATTCACTGAATACAGACAATTGTGGGGAAAAGAGGATCATGTAGTATCTGACCAGAGGCTTCATTAAAACCAGTCATACAAGAAATAAGTGGTGAGAAGAAATTTTTGATGTTTTCACAGCTAAGCACAGAGTATCTCGGTTCTACATGCTGAAGCTATGTTAAAATAAATGTAATTATAAATGTGTGTGTAGAGAGAAGGTAAATCCAGAAGCTGAAATCAGTAAACTGCTGTGGAGCTGGGAGAGAAATTCTCCTCTTGATTTCATACCCATGATGCATGTTTTATGGTGAGAGCCGTAAAGGCGTTTGTACATTTTCAGGCAGCTGTACATTAACAGACAATACCAAAAGAATCTGCTTATTTTCTTAAGAATTTTATTTTTCCATGTGAAAGATACTGTGCATTCAAACTTTGCTATTCTATGTGTGCAAAACCCAGCTGTTTGCAACTTTGCAGAGACTGACTTTTTTGGTGTCCCCTGCCTCCTGTGTACAGATGTAATTGCCTACTCAATTTTGTGACTTTCTTCACTACTGTCTGGTTGGTGCCCAAACTGGAAAGGGACTAGTTGCCAGTTTGGGCTGCGTTGTCTGTCACTATTTTCACTCCGATGTCTGGAGGAGGCCTCAGCTCCAGCAACTCTCTCATGATAGCCCCCTTTACCAATCCAGTGAAATGTTATTATTGGTTTCTGTTTTGTCTCTGTATAGAAGCAATATAGTTGAATTTAAAAAGATCCTAGCTGTGTTAAAGTAATCTAGTAAATAGAGAATTATTAAACTATTAATAATTCTGTGTTCAGAAATGGAGGGGTTTTGGAAGATACATAGCTTTGGTTTCCTGAGGGATTTCAGATTATTGATTGAAAGAATGGGAAAACTGGAGCTAGAATGATTTTACTTCTGTTGTTCACTAGGAATAATACTGTAGGGCACAAAGGCCTAAACTGACTGTTTCAGTATTTATTTTTTTTTCAATTGTTCTTTGTTATCTGTGCTGTGGTAGTGCTTGACAGCAACTGTCATAGACTAAGTTGTTGCCAGAAGGCACTTTCAAACAGAAACAAAAGGTGACTCCTGCTCTGCAAGAATGCATCGAATGTACGTTTGGGGGTCCATCCTCCAGGAAGCTGAACCTTCGCATAGCAAGCATTTGTTGTCCAGCATATGGATAACAAGACAGATGGGGAACAGAAGCATACAATGTCTCACTGATTTAGCTACACATCTTAGGAAAAGTATCTGCCAGAAACTAACCTGCTAGTCTCTTGAAACTAATCCAATATCACAGCCTCAAGAGCCTGGGAAATCCTCAAGCAAGTTCCTCCCTAAAGCACGAAAGTCATCAGATTTCATGCCATGGAAAGCATCAGTTAACATGAAAGAGGAAGTGTCTAAAATTTGTTAGAAGTAATTTCCATGTTGAAATGTTCAAAAGATACGTGGCATGACAACTACATTTACAGCTTTTCTTCGGGAAATTTGATTTAAATATCACCATTAGCTGATGTGCACTTTTCATGGTGATGTAAGCTATGTCTTACATAAATCTGAAATGAGTGTAGCTGAGCAAAAGGAATGTTTTCACTTCTTACATTTTAGTATAAACACACAAATATAATGCTCTACCACATTCTTTTGTGAGGAAGTTTCTATTAATTTTCCACAGCTTATGAAAAGCATGTGGTTCAGAAAATCAGTTGTCTTTTAATCAGGTATTTCCACTTTTTTATGTAATTAAGTGTCATGGTTTTGGCTGGGATAGAGTTAAATTCTCTTTGTAGAGGTTCACACAATGCTGTGTTTTGGATTTTTTGATGAAGATAATGGTGATGTTTTCAGTTGCTGCAGAGCAGTGTTTGTACAGAGCCAAGGACTTTCCAGCTCCTCGTATTGCCCTGCCAACCACAACAGTCCTTTTGGCGCCCAACGTGGGGCTCGAAGGGTTGAGATAACAACAGATCTGACCTGAGCGCATTAAAACAAATTGTTATAAGGATTATATCA
>VXAL01016837.1:8455-24770 GCA_013399475.1 Chauna torquata
TTGAAAAGGCTCATACTTGAGAACAATTCAAAAAGAAATTCTTTGCACGCCCTTAGATATCTTATTTTGAAACAGCAATTTAAATTAAAACAGAAAAACTCAAAACTTCAAAAACAAAACATCTCAAAGTAATAGATGTTCAAACTCGTGCAAAACAGCATTCAGAGACTTGAGAGTAGCAGGCTTGGTGTATTAAACAGTAGCACCAACCTCATCTTGATAGGTAACTGTGCAGAAGAGCTTGAACGCTACTCTGAGATGCTTAAAAAGACATGAATAAGAATTATCTGTATAATTAGATCCATCTCCTGCTTACCTGCAGGCCTGGCTGTTCCCAAAATAATGGAACAGATCCTCGAATCTGTATGAAAGATGACACAGAATCATCTAAAAATATCACCTGTTGAGGAAAAAAATGCATAGTATTAATAGGCATTAGGGACTGTATGAAGGTCTTAGGTTTCTTAGCTTTAGCTAAACATACAGCAAATAAAATATATTTACACTTTGCCTATTCCACAGTGGAAGCTGAAATACCAGTTGTCTTCCCCACACTTTTTCCCCCCTCCCCACTCTGAACAATTCATATAAGAAGTTCTGGCACTTCTGTGCTTCCTGCTGAATCATGATTCACAAGGTCTGAGGAAATACAGCAATATTTTATTAATTAGGCCTGAATGACTTTTGTACTAAGAAAAACTGTTTTCAAAGCCTGATAAAAACTTCCTGGAGGTTTTCTGTTTCTTACATCACAAGAGCCATAACAGTTGAAATATAAACCAATGCACAGAAAATAACAACGCAACCTACTCAGAACACCTGCACAGATTTTGTGCATCAGAATCCAAAATACAATGGTCTGTTGAGTATACAGGAAAGAAAACTAAGTGGGATGATATGCCACAGCCATCTAGTGACGTTATCTGCCAGGAAACTTGGACGGAGAAACCATAACAACAGCGTTCTGACTAAGCTCCTGAAATTGGATGTGTATGGGCAGAGCCCTATTTAGATAAAATGCTACTGAAGTCACCTAGGCTTTGCAAAGAGTCAGTGAATACACCTGAATACAGTTGCAGAAACAACATCTTGACAACTAGGTTATCATAAGAAGTGAGCAAAGAAAGTCCAGGAGAAAATCATTTAATAGCTTGCGGCATTTCTCTATAACAAGGGCAGGGAAATGCAATCAAATGAAGTGGAATCACAGTGGCTTTAAAGACTACCTTTCAGCTGAGCCATATTAAGTAACCATAGGGATGCTTTTATCCTTCCCCAACCACCAGGTAATATATATTTGCCAAAATTTCTTTTGCTGACATTTACAGCTAGCTCAAGCTAAAATAAGTACATACTCACAGCTCAGGCTAAAAGCAAGTATGGCCACCTACAGCAGTTCAGCCGATGGATAACAACTTCTTAAGCTAGTGAAACTCAGACCCATGCACGCCCTGACCTTAAGCTACACTAAAAACTAAGATCATCAAATTATGTAACCTACTTAGATTACTTACTTAGCAGCAAAGAAACTATTCCCACATTTGTTGGTTAACAGATCATGAGTCAAGTCTGTGAGTTAGGGGAAAAGACTCTCCACACACTTCTTTACATTTATTTCACCAGGCAAGTGAATGTGCACTGTAGGTAACATACCTGCTCTGTTTCAACAAAATTAGCAACGTGACCATCATCATTTGTTCCCCGAACGTTAAACCTGGTCCCAGCTCGTTCACAGCTTAGCCGTGAAATGAGACAAGCCTTTGCCTGCTTGTGAGCTGCATAAATTGTCCTTATCTCCACTCCTCCACACATGAGACGTAACAACCAGTCATCACAATTCACACCATAGTGCTTCAGATGTAAATGCAGTGATTGGTTCCTATCAGGGAAAAGAAAAAAAAAATTACAGGAAGGAAATAAAGCACAGCTTAATTTGTTAAGCCAGCTGCTAACTTCTTAGATCTTATGCCCACTACTACAAACAAGAAAAGGAGAACGTGTATGTAATAGTTTCATGATATAAATATTATTTAAATATACTTGCAACAGCAAAGTTTACAAGAGAACAGCTTTGATGATGGAACAATAAGAGTATGTGGTGCAGCCATGAATTGTAATAACCGCCAAAAAAAACCCCACACTTCTAGTCTCTGCTCTTCACCTAGCAAAAAAACAAACAAACAAAAAAAACCCACACACTTCAAGGTTGTTTATATTTCCAGGAATACATTCATAACCAATTGATTTTCAGATTTCTGTAAATACCAGTTTCAGGGTTAAGTGTTTGTATATTACATACACCCAACTCTAATACCAATTTACTGCTCAAATGAAAGAAAGAGCCACAATCTGGATATACCTGCACATAAAGTAGTACCCATTACCACTGTAGTAAGTAAATAAGACTGCAGGTTGGGTTTTGTGAGGGTTTTCTTGTTTTACCTCACTCTACCATGGCTTGGCTTTTGATCTTCTTCAACTGTATTCAATTGCATAAAAAGGAATTAAAGTTTTCTGTATAGCAAAGAAAAGCAAACTCTAGTAAGAGAGCTGCCCAGAAAATTGTCATAATTGCAGATAACATTTGGCGTAATGGTTGAAACTATCTGCTACTAGCCTTTTCATTCTAAGCTTCTAATTAAAAAAAAAAAATACACCTGCAACTTATCAAACACCTCAGCTGCTTTAAAACTATTCATTAATGAAGATTCAAATCAGAAAAATGCATTGATTTTTACAGAAAACCACACAAATGCATTACAATAGAAGACAGAGAAAGTATACAATATTCTTCCCTGGGCAATCTGAGACTGGAACTTTTGAATAGACAAAGCCTAAGAGAGCTTACTGAAATGCATAAGCAGGATACTTTCTGTTATCGACTTCCAGTGTTTACATTTCTAGATCTTGGAACCTGGGACACTTCATTTTCCTCCTGTTGAGACGGAATCTTACTGAAAAAAAGCCAGGTAACTTAAGAAGTTTTACAACCGGGAACAAAATGCAAGGCCAATCTGATTTGGACAGAATCAGCAGGCATCATCATTCCAAGCCTTGAAATACCGATCTATCAACAGACAGCCCAGTCTTTTTCCAGACACAAATAGCTAGGTTTCCGTAATTCCTGTAAATCTACATTAAGATACGTCTCCAAAGACTACAGCTTATTTTCTATCCTAACACAATATTTGGTCTTACATAGCAATCTGACCAAAACAGTGGCAACAATATGCCAGAGCTGTTTTGGAGACTTGCATACAGAACAGAAGAGGGGGGAACAGGTAGCTTTTCACCTGTTCAGACAACATACTGCCATGTCTTCAGGACCTTTCCAATGGTCATGGAAACATACGCCAAGTTAACAGAGGCTGAAAATAAGGGAGCAGAATTTGTCCACCTTTTCTAAATGTCAGAATGCATCACTGGCTTTATTTAAGCTGGTTATTGGCAGAAACAGCAGTATTCCTTTCATCCAAAATTCTGTGTGAAAACCTATGCTTTATTGAAAGATATTCTGTAAAAAGGTAGTAAGTTCAAGAGCCAAGCAATGTGCATTGTAGTCTAACATACCTGCTCTGTTTCAACAAAATTAGCGACAACACAGTTATCCGTGTAATCAAACTTCTAAAGCCCTTCAATACGTGGAAACCCATTTGGAAACTACATATAAACACCACACCATTTTAGAATCCAGAACGCTCAAAAGATTTTTTCTTTAAAGTTCCATTACCACATTCATTTTAAGAAACTGACACATTTGACGAAGAATTAAAAGATGCCAAAGCTGAAACATAACATCATGACCAACTGTTCAGATCAAAGTATAATACCACAAGCAGTAAAAAAAAATCTGTCTCTTCCAATTAAGAAACTCCAAGTGGCCATGGAAACATTGCATCACTAAGATCATACTTATGTCCTTACAGTTAAAATAACGCTATTCTAGCTCATCAACATTTGTGGGACAAGGGCATACATTTAAGAGCTGATAAAGACAAGGTTAAAAACTTGCCACAGATTAGTTTGCACACGCATGCATTATTCCATACAACATCTGATAAAACACACCATGAACTCACCAGAAAAACCTGTTGTCAGTGGTGTGCTCTTGCATGCTGCGGTGAGCATTGAGACTAAGATCTAAACTGACACCAGTTGCAGACCATGCAAAATAAAAGTTTCCTGAATTCAAAACTTTGCGCACTTCTGAAATACGGTCTTCATCTGTTGAATCAATTCGCAATGATACGAATTCAGTGGAAGTAACTCTAAAGACTTCAGAGTCTTGAATCTTTCCCACAGACATGCATCCTGTTACTAGAACCAAATAATGTAGCAACGTGTCTCCTGTGAAACCAGAAAAGGCACAGGTAAGAGAAGAATCTTAGTAGACTGTGATGCTGATGTATTTGTATTCTTAAATGAGCGCAACCTGACCCTGAGTTGGCTGAAAAAAAGTGCAAACAGAATCAACATCAAGAAGCCATTCTCAAGTTCAACAGAACAAAAGGAAACACAAACAGGAGAAACTATGCTGAAAATTACAGGGATTGCGAAAACGGAAGTTATTTTTGTCTACTCCCTCATTTCTGGGAGTGCTCCAAACTTGCAAGTTACTCTACAAAGGCAAAAACAAAAAAGAGCACAGTTCCTGTTCTGGAGATTCTGTGCTGTGCAGTTTCACAGGAGCAGCACAATTTTCTTTCCCAAAGGAAAAATTAAGGTTTTAGATAGTTTACTCACCAAGGTTTAATCTTAATACACCCAGAAGCCCATACGCATCCATTACTTTGGAGTAGGTATTCTTGATTGTATCTTTTTCTGCAGATGCTATGGAGAGAAAATAAGATTTTATGACGGTAAAGATGGTACACTACGGTAGGGAGAGAGTCCACCCTAAACTGAAAAGCCAAGAGAGCACAGCTATAGTGCTTACCTGAAACTGCTGGAAAGAAATTAGAATGTATGAGCATATGGCATTTTATAATGGAAAATGAATACTTGATTTTATGACAATGTATGATCACGCTATGTTTACAGGCAACAAAAGAGGGACTTGCAAAGTCTCCAAGTGATAGTAAGGGAGAATGCTGGCATTTTTAATGTCACTTCCTAATAGAAAAAGCATCTAAAACACATGCAAATTATTTCCATGAGAATGCTGTTCTATAATTACTTAAAATTAGTGTTAAATGCTTTTTTCCCAAATAAATAAACCCTTTTTCTCCAAGAATAAAACCATGAAGTGACAGTATTATTTCCAGATAACTAAACTAGATTATCACAAGTGCATTTTAACTAGCTTTAGCTATATTCCTAGGCAGTCAAAAAACTCCTGCAGGGCCACAAGATAACAGTATTTGAAAGTCATGTCTTACATTAGGAAAACAATTTTTTTAATGGAAATTTTTTTTTAAAAATCAGATTTGTAATATTTTAGAATAAAGTATATCTACCATTATTTACCTGGGAGTTAATTTTAGTGTACACTTTAGAACTCTAATCTGCTCCTGAAAAACCAGGCAAACAAGCTTGACGGCAGAGCCAGGGGATAGCAATGCTGCAGAGCAGAAACTGGATCCCACCCGTCCTGAGCTTCTGCTCTTGACTGAGACTGCACCTGAAGCACAGGGACCAACAATGCCAGCTGTGCAACTGGTCCACAGGGATAGAGATTTCTGGGTCAACAAGAATCAGCACATTCTTCCTCCTCAAAAGTAGTTAATTTTCACTTTGATGTTAGACTAATAGTCTGACAAAGAAAAGTGTAAATATAAACAGCTACTGCTCTGGCACTTTGCAATGCTCTGTTTCACATTAGCTATATATTCTTTAGAATTGCTATTGTGAATCTTTCTAGTGAGTATTCCCTAAGCTTAGCACAGTTCTGCCTGTGCACAAGCCTATCCCTTATGTTCAAGTGTCTGTCAGTTCTACTCTTACAGCAGACCAGAATCTCCAATACAGATGAAACAATTATTTAACATCAGCCTGAAATCTAAGCTCACTCAATGTCATTAAATGCACTTCAAAAAAAAAAAAAAAGCTTAACTATTTATGTTGATATTCTGTCTTCCTGTAATCTAGAACCTAAGAAAAAGAGAATTACAGCAGCATGATTCTTCCTGAAGTCATCATCCATAACAAGTGTTATGACTCACAGCTAATCTAAACACACTGTTTACATACAGTGATTTTGTCAGCAGCACCAAACTGTATTTTGCTCAACTAGATCACCAACAGTCCGGAAAGAACAACTTCTAAACTTCAAAGCCTGGTTCTTCCAATCCATTTTTCCAGTACACATTTAATGATATTAATGTACTCTTCTAAACTAAACTTTTGGTAAGCAGAAAATTGCCATGTTCTTCTTCCACATTTCAAATTATTAATTAAGGATGAGGTGTTTTTTTTTTCCAACTAATATCTTTTTGCAGGGTTTTTCTTGAGGGTGCCTGGCAACATTTAACGACATCTCAAAACAACAGCTTTTCTGTCTTCCGAGGATTTATTCTGCTTTTTCCACTGCACAGAATGTCATTATCCTTGGTAAGCCTTAATAAATAAATGCCTGAAGTGAATTAAGTAATGTGGGCTTTGCAAATTCAGATCTACAAAAAAAAAAAGAGGCCATCACTAATAAAGTAGAAAAAGGCAGCAAAACTTAACAGAAAATGGAAATAGAAAAAACTTACTGTAGCCAGTCAGTTATTATTCTCTCAACCAAGCTCCCAAGCACCAACCAAAAGCATTCAGGTTTCATGTCACGGTTTTCAGTTATAGTATATGTAACACAGTGTGAACACTTCCAGAGTCAGCGCATGAGTATTTTTCTCTCTTGCGTGCACTGCCTGGTGTTCCCATCTTCTCTTCAGGCCAAAATTCACATGGGAAAGTGGCAAATGCCCCACACCTCAGGAAGTTCAGTTCCTCCACTCTGCCCTGGCCCATCCTCACCTGCCCCAGGTTTCTGCCCCCACGCCCACACCAAACTGATCTCTAGGCACAAGGTGCATTTCAAAGAGGCACAAGAAATCAGCATCCAGGCTGCCCCACAAGACGCAGCCTGGATTCTGAAGACCTTGCTTGTGTGAGCTCTGCAGCCTGCCTGCACTGTGCTCGTACCACCCTCCCCTAAGGCATGCTGTGACTCCCGTTACAGCTTTATAACACAGCTGGATTCATAACACAGTGCCCTTCATTGAGGGCACCAGTTTGAACCTCTAGTTGTCAGCATTCACGAAACTTGAGAGAACTTTGAGTCAGTGATGACTGATATTAGGCAATACAGAAAAGGACTGAAGGGACAACAAATGGTAATCACATAAGCCTCCTTTCCTGAAGAAACTGAGCTAAAAAGAAAGCACTCACAAGAAGAACTGAGGGCAGAAAAGGGAGCAGTTGACACTCATTCAGGGTAAACTCCATGGCACTGCATCGCTACTCTGCTACAAAAGCACCGGGCCCAGGCTACAGAGGGATGTTTTGGATCAGCTGCAGCAGTGCTCCAACTGCTTTCAAGGTAATGCATAATAATAGCCTTGCCGTGATCAGGAGGGCTATGATACTCAGAAAAGGCACTTGCATTTTGCGAAAACCAAAATGAAATCAGGAACAAGACACAGCTACACCGTGCTCCTTCCTGTTTTCTTCCACTGGAGCTGTGGGGGCACCACGCGGACCAGCAGCTCCCTGGTGGCCAGGATCCAGCCCCAGGCTCTGGGGGGACAGGCTGAGGCCAGCCCACGACATCAGGCTGTGGCAAGGAGTCAGGATCAGGCCTGGTGACAGCAACTGGGGCCAGACGCAGCCCCAGGATGGCCAGGACCATGGGGACTGAGATGGAGCAAGGCTGGGCTGGGACATCAGCCTGGCTTGGTGGGCCCATGGCCAGGCAGGGCTGAGCCTGCTGGGGCAGGGGCTGACAGCCCCAGGACTGGCATGGGGGCCTAGGCAGGTGGGGAGCCCCAGGGGTGCTCAGGGACAGTCAGGGCTCGTGGTGCTGTGGCACGAACAAGGTGCAATGTTATTAGAAGAGTGGTTGTACTGCTGGTTTAGACCAGAAGTCCACTCAGCCTCCAAACATTTACAAGAAAGTATTTCCTAAACCAGCGTCTCTACCTCCAGCCACAAGGATGCTTTCCATTCATGGATCCTAAAAGTAAAGAAACAAACAACAACAACAAACAATACCCAGGCTACAGTAGATTCAGACCGGAATCTATTATCAACTGCCACTGCACATGGCATTTCCCATTTCTGATGATATCAAAATTAAATTTGTGGGTTTTCAGATCACTCAGCACCAACAGGGTGAATAACAACATAAGTGCTCTGGAACCATTCAGATTCTCCCCAAAACTATTATATTGAACTGTTCCTTCTTCACCAGAGCAGTAAGCTTCATGAAGATCTGCTCCTCTCGCTTCAATCAGCATGAACATAAAGTCTTTGGATAAAGCTGGATATACAAGAGTAGCTGAAATTACAAAGATACGTGGCTTAGACCTTATCTCTATAATACCCTACATTTAGTGCGTGCAAACCCAACTTTCAGTTTCTTCCACAACCCGCTGAAATTACCAGTTGGGTGAACTGCAGCTTAGATGTTAAACAACAGCAAGGCTAAGGTAATCCTGACAGAAGGAGAGAGCATTTCCTGATTTCCTCCGTAACATTCTTAACGAATGAGAATATCTCTTCCCTGAATGGTGGGCTGGCCTGCAGCCATAAGAATCCTTTTGACTTGGATTTATGAGCTCCGTACCTTGAAAAAAACACAGCTACTATAAATATCACTCAAAAAGCATCAACTCCTACAAATTAATGAACTTACTTCTCCTTGAGAAATAGACTTTTCTATTTATTTATTTCTATATAATTGGAAATAAGCAAACACAGTTGAGGCTATTTGGAAAAAAAAAACGCTAAACATTTGCTATGAAGAATGAGTTACGACATGCAAATTCTAAAAACAGAAATTAGCAGCTAGAATGACAACTTTCATCCATACCACTGGAGTTAACAGATTTTTAAATTACAATGTATGGGGCACTAAACAGTAGACATAATGTAAGCATACACATGTATATGTATAAAGATGGACACAAAACATTACGAGGCCGTATTCTTCCATTACTTTGCATGAGTTCGGACAGTAAGCAGAAAGGAAGTTAAAAGCACCTTCAGCTTAATCTATTACATTAATTAGATTCAAGTTGATTCATTTCTGAAGCAAAACCAATAATTTGCTATTTAGCAGTACAAAAAAAAAAAAACCACACAACATTTTTAATGTGGTTTCCAGGTCAAGTTGTAACGCATTCTTGTTGAAAGCCAGCAAGCCTCATTTGCGGTGTCAGGAGAAAAAGAATAAAATAATTTTAAGTCAGTCTTTATTAAAAATTAATGGGCCATAGTATTTTTAAATAGTAATGTCTCACTTGTTCCAAGTTAAATCACAAGCGCATATCTGTAATATCACACCTTATCAGTCACTGCCTCATTTAAGAAAGGTGACTGGTTATTTTAGAGGGATTATGTCAGCCCTCCTACTGTTACACAAAGGGAACCCCATTAAAAATCCTGTCTTTGTGACAACGTGGTTCAAAACGCATCCTGTTTAATTCAGAAAATTTATCTTTTCAACTAACAGCACTGAAGACGGGAAAAACCAAACATATTAAAGCTGCCCTACATAACAGCCTACAAGCACTGCTTTTACATCAGATTTGGGCTTTCTGACCCAAGTACACATTTTTCATTGAAAACAAAAATCTGTAGCATTAATAATCTACAAAGGTTTTTTTTTTTCCTAATACTGATTTGATTAAAATATAAAAATTACTTTACGCGAAAGCTAACTCTTGCCTGTATGGGTCAGTTCTACGCAGATTAATCTGTAATACCATGTACAATTAAAAAATTTTCAATTTAAATACATGCTAGCATGCAAAAAAGCTACCAAATTATCTTAAATGTAGAGACGTTAATTAGTTTTCCTAAGTGATGTCTGAGTAATTCCAGAAGCATGCAAACTAGCTTTCTTAACACACATTTAATTAGCAAGAGCTATCATTCACTGGATGTCTAGTAGGGAAACAGCCAAGCCTTTTAGTATCACTCCTGCGCTAACACAGAAATGAAAATTTACTGAATCAAAAAAGGAATATTCAGGAAGATAGTTATTTGTTACCTGTGAAATCCCTTCTTAAAATCATGCACAGGGCTGTGGTACAGAATGGTCTTTACTATTGCTGTAAAGCTAGCCTACATGAAAAAGCAAAAAGCCTCCAGACTCTGTTGTAAGTAACCTTCTTTCTAGTATTTCCAGAGTTGCAGACCAAATTTTCACAGCTCCATTATGCCATTCAAATAGGCCATAGTCCCGTAAGGCAAAAGTTACTGCCTCCACCGATTTCCCAGGAAAATTCTTACTGTAAGTACTTCTTGAACTTATCAAAGTGTGCTAGGCTAACATACGTGGTCTTTGTTAGATCACGTAGGCCGAGCACCTGCCCAGAAGGTTTGAAATGACAGTAAATCCTGGCAGAATTCTGGGAAAGGCACCTGATGACTGGACGACAGATGACACCCCCCTCCACCAGCATCGCAGCACTCAGCATCCACTTTAGCTGGTGCTTCCCTGCCGTTTCCAAAGTGTCTTAAGACACTGTCTAATGTGTAGGTGTAGCCACGAAGACGACACTTGGTCAAAACAGTAATGAGCACAGTGGGGTAAAATTGCCATTTGCCTTTGCATCCTAGTCCCTTCACTTTGGTTTCTAAGATCGGCTTCAGATGAATGCAACATTGCATCAATACATTCAAAGATTGTTCCTACCTGTATTTAACCTTTCCTCTCTAACATAGATACTCTTTCCAGAGGATAAATTACTGCTTGAAGAATTTTAATTATTATTACTGTATACACATACATACACACATACGTATTTATGTATATGCAAATATAAAACAGGGAAACATCTACATTACACTTATTTTGTAGGATCCCATTATGAAAAACAGCATGTAGAAGCTTCTTTTGAAATATTCTCCTTCACTAATTAAGGGGATGTGATTCCACTCAAAATGCTGCATAAACATTATTTTGAGAAAAAAAAGAGGAAAAAAATATCACGCAGTGGCAGGTTGTGAGTATACAGAATGTTACCCTCCTTAATGATTACATACATATAGGTGATGCTTATCAAACACACCTGTCAATATGTTTCTTTTCTGGGTGTTGAAGTTTCCTAAAGCACCGTATCAGCTTAAAGCCTCCTGCAAAATGACTATATCCCATCTGCTACTGTGGATAGATATAGCATTATCTGCTATTTCCCCCACCCAACAATGCAGCGTATCAGAATTTTCTTTTTAAAAGAATGTAGTTACTTACAAGAGGAATGTGAATGGGTGATAGTGTTGCTAAACATGACTATGAATACTGGGATGCCTGCTGCACACGTAGGTTATTACAGCTTTTAATTTATCTAGCTCTACGGAAAGCTCAGGGTGGGCACAGTGCCTCTTTCTGTTCACACTTGCTCTCTTTTCAGCTTTGCATAACACTGAAGTCCAAGGACGCACATGAAGCTCCAGCTCACTCCACTCACGGGGTCAGTATTTTCCCAAATGACAGAACATTCTCCTTTACTCATCACAGGTGACAGCAGTAGAAACAGCTTCCCACTCCTTTCATTATGACTCACCAGAGAGGCACAGGAAGACAGAACGCCCTCCTGCTCGGTCAATGAAATCTTTGCAGGTAAGATATCTCATTAAAAACCCCTATTTCAGAGGATAAATATACCGCCTATTTTATATGCCAAGTAATAAAAAATAAAAAAAATCCATGACATCCTCCAACTAAATTCCAAACAAAGAAGCAGTCAAGCTGCTGACATTTAAAACCAAATGCTCTTAACAAGGCCTTGAGAAGCAAGTTGGCAGGATCCCTTCAGACTGCAATACCCTGGGCTAACCCAATACTAGGAGCGATAAAAGTAGTATTTTATATTTTTATATAAGGCAAGTGAAGTATTTCTCAGACATTTTGGTCACAGTAACATTAACTAATCCGCGTCACAAGCAGTGCACAGTACACTTCCAGCAGAGGCACGGCTTGGACTGCTTCCATTTTAAGACTGAACGATTATGCAACAATAACCTCTGTGAATTCACCCTCTTCCTTTCTTCCATCCTACTTCGTTGACTTGAACAACACATCGAGCACAAATACAACACACACTGAAAAACCACACAACATACGAATTGTATAGCATTTCATACAGAGGCCTAATGAAACCCTCTGAATTATCTTGCTATGCTTCACTGAATGTAGGGGGGATGAAGGTTAATACCGTTATCCTTCCCTCAGCAAAACGACAGATGGGCTTCCTTTAAGATGACATTTAAAGGATCAGTCACAGCTTTTGTTCCTTTCTCTCAGTCCAGTCCAAATCCAGATTTCTCTGTACATGCAAGCTCCAGAAGATGCGGTTCACGAAGGCTCTCAGAACTGAGCCACACGAATCACTTCCAATTCTAAGTGTATTTCACTAGGTTGTATGCATGCTACACGTTTTACATACAGACAGGAACTACGATCAGGCATAAGGCTAAACAATATATCTTCAATATTTATTAAAGTCTTTTGTAGACTTAGATATTTTTCAAAGTGTTATCACCATCAAAAATTGCAAAAAAAATGAGTTTAACAGTTTGCAGCAGTGCTGCTCTGGATTTATATACTTGCTCTGACCATTTTTCCATCTATTTACACAGATTTTAAAAGCATCTAGGGAATCGTCCCAAAGGACCAGTCTTTCATTAACTTTGGCTTTGACGTTAGGTTTGTACCAACATCCAGAAGTTTGTAAGCCTATAGACTAGAATCTTCTGACTGGATTCTGTGCATGACTAAAGAGATAGAGTAGTACTTTACAAACCGCAACCAAGCACTAATAATTGTACTCCTTTTAAAAAAAAAAAAAGATCTGAACAAGGGAACTCTAGCATCTTTCTGCTATCAAATCTAGCATATGATTGTGATCTTTCAACCATTAAAAAAAAATCATTATTGAGTAAAGAGTTTAGGTGCAAAAAAAAAAAGAAAAAAGAGCTAAAGCAAACTTTCCCAATGCATTAATCTGTGGTAATAAACCCACCTACCAGACAGAACGAGTAAGCAGTTTACAAGCTCAGGTTACTGAAAACAATATTCAAAGTGACTACTAGCTAGGCATGAATATTTACCATGTTGCAACCTACCAATCAAAATACCAAGGACAATCCAGAACCCAAGAGGAGAGAGGCTTTTGAAATTCCTTTGGGTGTTAATTCCTCTGTTTAATAACAATGCAAGGCATAGGAGAGGGCAGGAACTTCAATATGGGTATACATTTTGAATTTTTAGAGAAGAAAGCTTACCCAGCTACCTGCACTGTACCACTGCACAAGAAGTGATTAACTCACTGCACTTTTTGAGCATAACTTTCATGAAAAAATTATTTTTAATATATTCCTCCTTAGGTAGCTTAAACATGCACAGTAATTACTAAATACATGCTAAAATAAAGTTTTCCACAGATCTTCAAAACATTTTTCCCTTGCTTTACTGACTTCACTAAACCTGTTCACTAGCTTTACGACTGGACAGTTATTTCCAACCCAATCCACACTACACAATGTCATTCAAATACCGTTGGCAAAGTCAACAAGATTACTTAAATAAATACTAAGAAGAAACTGTATCAGATAAAAACAGTTCTCAAAAGATGGGAGAAAAGGACTCCTTGTTTTTCACTTGGATAATCAAACAAGTTAATTTCAGCTGTAACGTCAACCATGCTAGCATGTCCCATTGCTAGGCCTCTAACAGCTAACAGCAGCTTGTTCAAGTCGCATGTTAACTAAGATGCGGATTAAGACGTATGCTAGAGAGCACTTGCTCATACAGCCTGTCCAGCACAGATGACTATGGCCTGACTTCTAAGCACCTAACACGCAGGACACAGGGACAGTCAGGTGCCTCAGAAAGGGACAATGCCACAGCCAAGGAGCACACTCAGGTATAGGAGAACCAATTGCAAATACTAAAGAAAGGAAATGTACCTCAAACCCTACTCTTCTTTGGAACTCTCACTTCTAACCTCGAGTCTTGTTGCAGTAGGGAACACACACCCCCCTCAGCCCACTCTGTCCTCTCCCATCCAGAGCACCCTCCTGAGAGGCACCAGTCTTTGATCCCTCTCAGGCCGCAGTCAAGGAATCAAGTCTCCCATTTTCTGAGTGGCTGCTCAGAATAGCTAGGCTACAAAACCATAAACAGGCATCAGGATTAATTCATCAAAAACTTACTGATTCAAAAGAAGTATATCCACAGTATTCAAGCTTTCAGTAAAAATCAAAAACAAGCCCAGAATCCCTTTGCAACCAGGTGTTCAGACTTTTTTTTTTTTTACTGAAGTATACAAACCAAATCACATTTTCAAATTATATCTATAGACTTCAAGGATCTTTTCTGCATTTCTCATTTTAGCATCCTCCTTCAACTATGACTAAAAAAAAAGGCAAAAAGGATGTAATAGAAACGTCCAATGCATTTACCACTGAAAACATGTAAAAATGACTTTGCAATGCAAGACACCTTGCTCCAAATACTTACTGATTTTATTACAAGATGAACTAACACACAGGGTAAGCTGATAGGTTAAAGATACAAGGACAAAATAAAGCTAAAAATCAAAAAGACATCAAAAAGTCACAATACAAAGTGAGATAAACAAATTAAGATGATATACCATTTAAGAATATAGAACATTTTTATTATGAAATACAACATGTAGATTTAGCTTTTTAATGAGTCATCGTGCATTCAAAAGGAGAAGGTTGTTCAGAACCAAAGACAAACAGATGTTGAAAGTTATTAGAAGAAAATTTAGTATACATGAAAATACATATTCATGATGAAACCTAATTAATGTGTAAAATTCTCTCTCAACGGTTAAAGATATGAAACAGTTTTTCATTTAAATCAGAAGACTCCATTAGCAAATAAAAACAGAATAGTTATTTCTTCTTTATATCTCATAAATAAAAATAAAGAGCTTACAAAATGTCAAGTCTGCCAACTTTTTACATTGTAGTTATCAAAACGTATCGACTTACAGAGGACAGCCACAGCTCCAGATTCGAACATGAGACATTCTTCTCTGTTTCTAGCTTCCACTATCACACTGAATGGAAGCGGATCCAGCTTGTGATAGACACGATATCCTTTACTGAAAGCCATTTTGCCTTTATCAGTGGCAGTCCTGTCCAACACAAGATGATGTTAGTGAAAGCTTCTTGCGCTTCCAGATCCCTTCTGCAAAGCAGGGCTGACTTCCATTCTTTCCTAAGAATTTCGGGGTTTAACAAAAGAAAAAAAAAAAAAGAGGAAAAAAAAAAGACGTGCTCACTCTTTCTACCTCATGAGATTTATTTTATCCCACATTTCAAAACAAATACAGAGACTATCTAAAGAAAATATATCAACGTTTCAAAAATGTAATTACCGAGAGCAGCATAAAGGATTTATTTAGAAATTGTGGTTGTCTTGGAGAAGATGTCTTCTTAGAAAAACTGAAAATAAGGTTTGCCTTTAGTCACCATAAACACATAAGAGTGGCAACTATCTTAATCATAAACTAATGCCAAATGCAGAGGACCATAAGCCTGGGCTGGCTTCAGTTTTTGGATGTATTTTACTCATTCTGACTTTGTACAAAAGGACAGTATGTTTTAAACACTAAAGCTGTTAAGAGGTTTTAAAAGATCATACAGAAATGTTAACCTACTGGGGTTTGTTTGTGGTCTTGTTTTTATAAACGAAATCAGTGTTTTGTCTGGACTTAAACCCTCCCCTGCAGTGGCTGCCGACTGGAACATCGCAGTATCATACCAGTGGAACTGCCGACAAGCCACAAAGGTAAGACCTTCCTTTAAAGCGATAAAAAGCAAGCAATGAGAAACCGTCAACGAACGCGAGGCTAGCCATGTTCTAAGTGCTTAAGCTAAGGAAAGGCACAACGACGGGAGAAGCTGCTGGAAAGCCTCGAGCAGGGCTTCCTGCCCTTTCCCTTCCCTCCAGCTCCATGTCGGTAGCCCCCGGGGCTGACAGCGACACGGACTTCTTGCCTCCGCCCTCCAGCACGGCCCTGCAGGCGCGGCGCCGCCCCGGCCCGCACCGCCGGGGATACAGCGGCGCCGCTCCGGCCCCTCGCCCGACGCCCCCCTCCCCTCCCGGGCAGGAGCCGCGCGTTTCCCA
>VXAL01016837.1:25230-37867 GCA_013399475.1 Chauna torquata
GCGTCCGTGACGGGGCAGCGGCAGGGACACTGCGGGGAGGGAGCCCTTGTCAGCACCGTGTTCCCCCTCGTGTAGGCCCTGTGCCGTCCCAGTCAGGGGCACGTCAAACGGGGAGCGCTGGGCAAGCCCCGGAGGAACCAAGCCCCTTACAAGAGAGCCCCTGCAAGAAGTTCACCCTTCGCTTTTCTTACGGCGGTGCTGGATCGGCAACTTCTATGTTGGAAAAGAGCCGTGCTGTGGGTGCTCGGTGGGATTACATAGAAACGCAATCAGCTCCCAGTCCCTGTTGTGTATTTGTTGCTGATGCAGGAGGGAGAAGAAGCTTAGGGACAGGCTCATGAATAGCAGCGCATACTGGAAAGTCTCGCTGCACAAAATGTGCGATGGGCGTGGGACATGTTAGTGTCTCGGGTGGGGTGGGAATGCTGAACCACGGCTAAAGCCTGCCTCTTCCTGACAGGCCTCAAAGTTTCAGCTACAGACCTCAAACATCTCTTTGGAAATTTCCATTCAGCCTGTGCAGCCTGCAAGTGGAGGAGGAGTACTGCTTCACTGGAGCTTTACTGTATTATGTTGCTGGTACATTACAAGCTGCAGAGGAGACTGCAGAAGGCAGGCGTGAGAGCTGCATGGTAAAATCAAGAGAGAAGTGAGATTCACAAAGGCCTGTTTAACTAGCTAAATACCCTTTTATGACAAGGTCAGCCACCTTGTTGACCAAGGGAAGCCAGTCGATGTGATCTTTTTGGATTTCAGCAAAGCTTTTGGTACTGTTTCTCACAGTATCCTTCTGGACAAAATGTCCAGCATGCAGCTAAATAAATACATAACACGATGCGTGAACAACGGACTGATGGGTCGGGCTCAAAGTGTTGCAGTTGATGGGGTTACATGAGGCTGGTGGCCAGTCACTAGTGGGGTTCCCCAAGGCTCTGTTTTAGGCCAGTGCTCTTCAATGTTTTCATAAATGACCTGGATGCAGGACTCTAATCCATACTAACTAAGTTTGCAGTACTGGCTATTCCCTGGTAAAGTAGTAAGCCATGGATTTCAATGAATTTTGGTTCCAGAATTTCTTTGTAAACTTGTCTTGGTGAATAATTTAGCATCTTGGAAGGACAGACAAGGTACTGGGTGCCAGGCACCCAGAAGATACTCAAATATGGGAAGGAGATGTGCATCCAATGTATCAAGCATCTGTCAAACCCATTTCCTTTGCAGGCAGCTCTCACTGATATGTATGGCCATCAGCATTACATGTGCCAGATTCTGCACCTGGGAAGGGGCAACCCTGGCTGTACGTACAGACCAGGGGATGAGAGGCTGGAGAGCAGNCCTCACCTCGAGCACTGGGTGCAGGTTTGGGCACCGCAGGATAAGGAGGACATGAAACTATTAGAGAGTGTCCAAAGGAGGGCTGCAAAGATGGTGAAGGGTCTGGAGGGCAAGACGTGTGAGGAGCGGCTGAGGTCACTTGGTTTGCTCAGCCCAGAGAAGAGGAGGCTGAGGGGAGGCCTCACGGCGGCCTGCAGCTTCCTCACGAGGGGAGCGGAGGGGCAGGCGCTGATCTCTGCTCTCTGGTGACAGTGATGGGACCCAAGGGAACAGCATGGAGCTGCGACAGGTTGGATGTTAGGAAAAGGTTCTTCACCGAGAGGGTGGTCAGGCACTGGAACAGGCTCACCAGGGCAGTGGTCACGGCACAAAGTCAGAGTTCAAGAAGCATTTGGACAACGCTCTCAGACACATGGTCTGATTTTTGGGTGGTCCTGTGTGGAGCCAGGAGTTGGACTCGATGGTCCTTGTGGGTCCCTTCCAACTCAGCATGTTCTATGATTCTGTGATTATGTCTTTTACAAGAGGTAAAAGAAATTCAAGTGATGTGGGTTTTTGTTTGTTTGTTTGTTTTTCTTATGGACACACATATTTTGCTTCAGGGTAATATAATTTTTTGTGATAGCTGATCAGCATTACACAGTTGAAAATGGAATATTCCACTATTTGCTTAATGGCTTTTCAAAACATCAGAGAAGAGCATCAGTTGAAAATGCAATCTGTTTACATCAGCTGTAAATTTTTTGCATTCTTGAGAATGTAAAAAGAAGTATTATTATCCAATAATGGGAGCTTTGATAAAGCTATTAATTTCAAAAAATACTACATATGAATTAATCAAAAATGAGAAGGAATATTTTATTCTAGCTAATTGCCAATATACTGCATAATATAGCAAAGCATATTACAAAGTTTAATTTGTTCCTAACTTTTGTATAATAAAAGATTTTGGTAATTTTTCCCCACCTGCCAACTGAATTTCAGAATCTCACCAATGTTAAATATACGGAAATGGCGAGGCATGCCTCTGTAATCTGGAGCTGAAAAGTTCTTTAAATGTTTTCTGACTACTCAATGTTAATTTTGTGTATTAGGGTTATCAACAAAAACATCAGTTAAATAAAAGTTGTGAAAAAAATGCAGTAATTTAGAGATGCTTGCAGATGAGTATTTCTTTGGCTGCTTTGTTATTTGAGTACTTGGTTGCAACTTCTAAGTTCTTTAAGGATCGTTAAAATGGAAACTCGGCAAGACATTTTCAGTGAATTTCACCCTCTGGGAGCCTTGCCGCAGTTACCCTTTGGAAGGACTGTCTCAGGTCTGCTACTTTTCTAATAGAAACACTGGGGTTCACTTCTCTGCAGGGAGCGGGTGCCCATATGTTGGCAGTGGGGGACGCGGGGCTGGTGCGTGAGGCGAGGCCGGGGCTGCCCGGTGCTGGACACAGCCGGTTCCAGCCGGCTCCAACGGCCCCACCGCAGGGCACGGCCGGGCCCCGCAGCCACCCTGGGGCGCCTCGGGGACAGCCTGGGGAGGAGCGGGCAAACACCACACGGCAGGGAGGGGTGAGGGAACGGTGTGAGAAACGGCCCCGCAGGCACCCGGGGGAGAGGAGGGGGCAGGAGGTGCCCCAGGCTCTGCCCCGGCAGAGCTGCCCTGCAGCCCATGGAGAGCCACGGTGGAGCAGTTTGCCAGACCATGGGGAGCCCATGAAGGAACAAGGCAAAAGTGAGAGGAAGAAGGAGTGGCTGAGAGGAGCTCCTATGGGCTGATTGCAACCTCCCATTCCCTAACCCCCTGCACTGCTTAGGGGGATGGATGGAACAGTGGGGAATGAAGGAGTGAAGGTGAGCCAGGGAAAACAGAGGAAAGGGGAAGGTGCTGTTTTAATTTGTCTTTGTTTGAAAACAGGCAGTCTGCTCCAGCGTGGGTCCTTCACAGGCCACAGCTTCCTTCAGGGCACACCACCTGCTCCGGCATGGGGTCCTCCCCAGGCTGCAGCGTGGGTGCATGCTCCAGCGTGGTCCCTGGTAAGTGATGTCCCTGTCCTTATCTCAACCCACGAGCTTTTCCATCCCAATTTCTCCCCGTCCTGTTGAGGGGGAGTGAGAGAGCGGCTGGGTGGGCGGCTGCCTGCCAGCCAAGGTCAACCCACCCCAACTTCACTGGGCTTCAGAGCAGAGCCTGCCTAAAACTGCTTTGGTGTCGCAAAGCGGAGTTGACTTAAGGGTTCTCAGCAACCTAGGCAAAATTTACCTTCGATAGCAAAAAGATAAGGAAGCCCGGTGCCAAGCTGTGTCTGTCACAGGGAAGGCAGACATTCAGGCAGAATTGGGATGCCTGAAAGGGGAAGAAGAAGGTTTCTAGGCCCGCAGGTCCCTCTGCAAAACTGGGAGGAGTGACAAACCAGCAGTGGCTATTCTGAGGGAGAGACAGCCTCAGCAGCTCCACAGCAGCTCCACAGCAGCTCCACAGCAGCCCGCCTCTCCCTTTGGCACAGCAGCAGCCCAGGGCTCCCCGGCTCTGGCACGTGCCCTGCTGGCAGCAAAGCCATTGACTACTTTGCCCATGCCACAGTGTTCAAAACACCTTTTTCTCAGGGGCATGAGCAGTGCTGTACATCACTAAGTTGGAACATCAACAGCAAACAAATGAAAGTTTTGAAATTATATTTCATTTGCATATCTGACCTAACTTACCATAGGCTGTACTCCTGCAAAATCCTACTGCTCATTAAGTCTTTAAAGCTGAGTTTGCTATACCCATCATGCGTTAGCAGATGCAGGTTCCCTGAACTGTTAGCTCCTTGAGGTAGTAACCATGTGTCCACATTAAAATTTTGATATCTTTATTTCAACAAATGTCTTGTCTTGATTGGAGCTTTTTGGTAAAACAGTAACAAGTAATTTAAGTGCAATACAATGGTTTTAAGCCACATGTCTGCAGGGTTTGTGAGGTCCATAGTTGCACAACCTACTTCCCACTTAACGTTTTGTAATTAATATTTTCTGTTAGCTAGGTATCACAAAAGACTTCAGATAGTAAACAGACAATACTCAAGAACTTTGTTGAAATTTAGGCTTTGAAAAAATGGGTTTAAATATGTACGAAGAATACCACACCAAATCTTGGAGATGCATCTGTCCTTTACTCCAGGTCTCTGTGCTATGAAAACATTTAAATATGCACATAAATCACAAAAGTAATGTAAGTGGAGTCAATGGGACCATTCACATATATGAACAAAAGCATATGCTTAAGTCATTGTTTGCAGAAGAGCCTTAAATTGTATGCCCTTGTATTATTAAGGTTGTCTCCATTTAATTATTTTATCCCCATTCACTTATTTCTGAATATTTAGAGCAAGAGTTTTAGTTACATACAAAAATTAAGTACTCTTGGACAAAAAATAATGCATTATTACATGGCGCAGACAGACTAATTCCACTAATAATTTTATTGCAAGGCTATCAATTTTATGTTTGGAGTACCACATGGAGGGCAAAATCACTCAGCTCTGCTCCATTCTGTTGGCTGAGTATGAGTTTCTCAGAAAACCACAACCACCCTCGCAACAATCAGTTTTTTAAACTTCCTCAGAGCTCTCTTTTCTGTACGTACCACACTAACTCCTGCAGGAATGGTTTGCTTGTGACTTTACGTGTAAAGCTTAATGGTCAGATCACGTGTGATCACAAGATAATTAATTTTCACTGGGGCAACTAACAAACGTAAAAGGACAGGGATACTGCTTTTTCGCACCACTACTCACAAAAGGACAGAGTTCAGCCTGCTAAAACAAACTTAAAACAAAGTAATTAAACCAAAGCTGTACACCACATAAAATCTGCAGGTGCATATCCCTTCCCCCAGTATATATAAATTTAGGGTTTGTTCTAAGAAGTGTATTTTTTTGTAGAATAATTTAGGGAGAACCGAAAGCAGAACCACAGATGATAGCAAACTTTTGCAGAAAATAAGATGTAGCTGCAAGGAGGAGAAAGAGAAATCACATGGCTCCACATATCTGCACAATTTTTCCTCAAACTTCTCCATTTCAAGTTTTAGCTTTCCTTTTATTTTCCTTTATAGCAAAGGACAAGGTTTTTCCCTTTGCCACTGATGACCTCTAGGGTAAAGGTAATTATGTAATACCTGCAATCATAGAAAAAATAGCTGCATGATAAAGTAGTAATGTAATAAAATAACTGTAACCATTCTGTAATATATTATCCTGTTCATCAAAATTTCAGAATGACCAACAATTTTACACGCAATGTTTTCATGCAGTGACATACATCTTTCCTGTTTCTAGACAGTGCAAACTACTGAAGAGGTCACTAGACCTCAAGAGTCCCTGTAGAGTTCTGAGTAGAAATAAGATTGCCATGTCACGTAATGCGTTAGTAACTTCCCATGTGGGATTTCATCATCATCTAGGACACCAGCCTCTTAACATATTATCTTTGTTAATTTTGATAGTGCAGAATAAGATACACATGGTCAACCATGGGAGAAATAATTTTAAAGTAGTTGTCCTTGCATCGTACCTCAACCAAACAGCAGTTGTGTAACATTGTTTAAAAGATCATTGCATAAAGTGTAACTGCTTTGCTACCAGCATTTAATTTGGGTAAGAAAAGATATGGGTGAAGTGGTAGAAGTGAATGTGGTTACTTTGTTTATGTAAATACTGTTACCCAATTTTATTTATAAAGTCTCAAAGTACCAATACACTTCTAACCATTTATACATAGGAAAGGTTGCCGAAAAAGAGAAGCTACATTACTTATCACTCATCAGTAAACTTTGCAGGTTTCTGTGTGTTGTACTCCAAATACAACATATTGTGTAGGGATAAGGAGAAATTCCTCAAGGGTGTGACAGCTTAAGACACCACAGCCACACGGCATCATTATATGAGGAGGAAGATGGGCTAAGTGTAACATGAATAACTGGTCTTCCAAGCAGTTAATTAGGAAAATGACTACAAACTACTTTGAAAAAGAATTCTCTGTAGCTGTAATTTATAATAAGGCTAGAAGGCAGATATTCTCTTCACCTCTTCCTTACTGTCCCAGTCATAATCCAAATGGGAGCAAAATGCCTGTATTTTTAATAACAGCAGTTAGCGAAGTTGTCTGGAGCTTTGGAGCTCCATTAGTAGCGCACACCTACTGAAGCTGCAGTTACAAGCTTGCATCTAAGTTTTGAAGGCGTATGTACGCTAAATTAGAAAAAACGCAAAGTTTCAGTTTCTCCTCCCAGAGCTGTAACCAGAAAGAGAATGTGAGGGAACAATTCAAGTGTCTTTCCCAGACAGCATGAATAAACTTGATTTGCAGAAGCAATCCAGTTACTGTTGTATTATTACCCCAGCCTACCACACCAAAGGCGTACGGGGGCGGATAGCAGGGCAAGGCTGAGGAGGGCTTGCAGAGCAGATGGACTATGGCTGGGCTGTGTGAACGGGTCACCTTTTTCTAGAGAAGCACCAAAAGAGAACAGCTGACTCCAACCCTCTTCCAGCATTCTCCAGCTGTATTACCCCCAGTGTTTAAAAAAATCTGGTAATTGAAAAATCCAAATGCTGACAGCTCCTGGACACACACTTTCCTCTTTAGGTAGGTATATAAACTCCAGTGTCTAATAGTTATCTTACTGCTTTTTCAAAGATGCTTTGGCTCACTCCAACCATCTACTGTCCAATGACTTTTTTTCTTCCAGATATATTGAAATAGTCAGCCAGCCTGCATACTTTTTTCTTTACAACCTTCCTGAAGGAATAAAGCTTAACAAGTTGCACTGTAACAGCTCCTTGACAGATGAGTTTATTGAAACAATTTTTAAAAGCAGATGTACTTCATCAATCCCAACAGTTCAGAAAAACAATTGTTCAGTGTCCAAATGAAGTGTGCATGTTAAAAATTGTACATTTTTAATACACTCATTTATACCACATGACATGAGCTTAAAATACAGTGATTCTTACGTTATTCGGGATGCCAATTTATTGCTACTGTTCCCAAAAAAAGTAGGGCACACTGGGAAATAGCTCTTAATCCAAGGCTGTTACAGCTGTTAACATGCCTTGGGCCCCAAGATCAAATCACTAGTGTTCCAGTATAGATCATCATATATTTAAAGGGGTTTCTTTTTCATTTACAACTAAATTAAATGTTTTTTTTTCCAAGACTGTATTCTTAGATGGTATTTAGCAGGAAATGTAATATTTGAGTATTTACTTCAATATAAAGACTTCAAATCCTAAGATATAAAATTTTCTTCGCCTTCATTTAGCTTTACATCTTTAGCTGTACCAATCAGAAGAAACAGGTTCCCAGTATGAAGTTATAAAAAAGGATACAAACAGTTAACTTAACCACCTTGCACAAGGAATGAGGGTTCAGAGTTCACAGATGAACTAGTTTTCCTACAAATGAAATGTGTTTGGGGATTAGGAAACACTGTCATATAAACTTGCACAATAACTGCAAGTTTACATTGTCTGCCCAAATTAAGAAAATAGTTAAGCATTGATTTGTTTTTTCCTTTCTGTTTTCTTTCTAAGAACAGTCTTAAGATTTCCATATTTGAATGTAAATAATTTTTCAGTTATTTCAAATTAAGTGCAGCACAGCTGCTTTTTAAAGGCCAGGTTCCATTTAAAAGTCTCTCTACTACATAGGCCAAATGCTTTTCACATATTTGAATGTTTTGCCAGCCCTTTTGACCAATAATATGATCATTTTATTTTCAAAACAAGTAACTTTCAGCAAATGAAAAGCTTTTTTCAACAGTAAAAGATCTCCAGTGTGACAGTAACATGGTGGTATAAATATATGCATAATATTGCATTACACTTAATATATTATACACATTCCAGTTAGCCATGGAACAATTAACAGAGGAGTAGATGACTACTGATCATGGGTACAAAGTGTTTTTGTAAACAAGATTTTGAGAAACTTTAAGGAAAGTCTGATTTCTGGAAAGATGACAATCTTGGGATTCCATTTTTGCTTCCAAAGAAGTCAACTTTTAAATTTTTTGTAAAGGATGCTGTATATAAGAATGCACTTTGTATTAAAACAAAGATCAATACTTTACAGTTTAAGAAACTTTACATATGTACATAAATTACACATCAGGAATGGTTTTAAAGCTCATAACGAGATGTCGGAAAAGTCTATTTTCCTTCTATTAAAATTTTTAACTCTTTTACATTGTGATCATTTGCAACTGTCACAGCATGATCCAGTGCTCGTATACTTGCTAGAAGCTTTATGATCTGCTTTATTTGCTCCCTAGGAAAAAAAAAAAAAGAAGAAGAAGAAGGGGAAGTCAATGCAGGAATGCAAGAATGGAACAATCATGTAGAATTATTAATACTGCAATAGACAACCACATTATAATTCTGTACAACAAATCAGTTTCAGGTAACTTCACATCATCTCCTCCACTTGCTTAGTCTGATAAAATACATTGGTTATCAACTTTGTACTGAAATTGAAAATTTTATGTTGGGGTAGAGAGAAAGCAGAAGTAGGAATTAGTCTTGTATATGGTTTAATACTAAATGCAGTATAATCTCAAGAAGTAGTCTTGGATTACTTATGGTACTGTGCAGTGAGTCACAGCTCTCTTGATAAATAATGTTTGAGCAAAAAAAAAAAACACCCCAAAACCAACCAAACAAAAAACAAACAAACAAACCAGCAAGTATGTTTTAATGCATGCCTTATAAAGGTATGAAGCTTGCCACCAACAAATTGCATTACAATTCAGGTCAATTACAGTCCTGGGAGGACTGAACTTCTTCAGCTGTTAAGAACATGTTTTAGTATCTTGCAAGGAACATGGACATGAAGTTTCAACAAGTCCCACAAAAAATACTAGAGGTCCAAAAGTCATCTTAAAAACAAAACTAGCTGGCTTGTGAAAAAGCACCCAACATTTGGATAACTAGCATCAGACATAGATAAAAGATATATTTTCCTCTCAGGTGAAATTAATGCATTTTTCTTTCAAACAACTGTGCTAGGTTTTACATGAACAGACATCACATCCTTTGGTTGCACAAAGTAATATTTCTGCAGCAGACTTATGTTATGTGCTTAATGGGGACAATGCAAACAGTTTTGTTAGAAGCTGGAAAAAAGCGGACAGCCAGAACATAAAAAATAAATTAGAACTCATTATGGGGAGGAAAAAAAAAAAAGGATTAGTTGGATGTTTCTCTTCCAATACAAAGTTTTACCAAGTTATTTCAGCTGGTAAAGTTATTTCAAATTTAAACTTTCTCTCTTTTGGTAACCTGTTTCTAATCTCTTCTGAATTCTCTCTCAAATCCTTCATTTCAGTTACAATATCATGTTAGGCTACGCATTTTCATTTTAGAAAGGAAGGAGTAAAGAGTTTATTTTGAATGTGAATCATGGGGAAATTTAAATTGGTATGTGACATTGCTATTATACTTTGGACACAAAGCTCTGAGGCGTAACTTGGGAGTGGATAAGAAGTAGTTTAAGTGCAACCCAGTGTGGCACAAAGCTCAGTGTTCTCTGAAAATGAGATGATTCATATGTCACTGACAAAAGTGACTCTAAAGACAGAAAAGTGCCAATGACCAGCATGGTAACTGAAAAACAAACAAACAAAACAAACAAAACAAAAACCCCCACCAACTGATATAGAAAAAAACCGCTAACCAAGATTCGTGTGCTACACTTCAAGGGAAATTCCTGTCTCTACATTTCAGTACTATGTATAAATTTAAAAAAAAAAAAAAAAAGAGAAGGATCTCATTTCCCCGAGCGCCCCAATAACTGAAGAGTAACTCAACAATGGCTCAGGCAAGTTCAGGTATCAAGAGTGACTAACGCAGGTAGCAAGAGTTCCAAGTTTCAGTTTAAGTAGGTTTGCTGAAAGAACTGAACTATCAACCTTGCAACCTCTCCTCATGCAACAGCACAAGAATAAACAATCTTCCAGTCTTGTTATGTTTCTGAATATCAGTGCAACAACTTGATTTTTAAGTTTATCATTAAAATGACCCATTCAATAGGTGGATTACTTGGCTAGCAGTAGCATTCATGCATCTAAACCAAATTTTAATCGTGCTGGTTATCAGATACAAGTAAAATGACTTTTTGATCAAGGGGAAATCAGGTTCACCTAGTTGGTTCTGTAAGCAAAGCCAGAACTTTTGCACCATACAGAAAAGCATGATTTGTAATTTAGAGGTCATTATGTAGGAATCTGCAACAGGTTTACAACGTGGAGCAGTCCAGAACTAGTAACTACAAAATCTCCCAGAACCAAGGCCACTAAGGAGTAGTGCAAAATGTTACGAATGTTCAGTGATTTCCAGTAGCTGCTGTTTTCAACCACCTTTAAAATCTACCCATCTACCATACCACAAAAAAAATTAAGCTTGAATTCAAAGAAGTTTCAAAAGACTTGCAGCAGAATGGACATATTTTCCAATGTCTGCATGCAAATAACACAAAGCACAAGAATTGTAACGGATTAACTCAAAACAAATTACCTTGCATTTCTTTTCTCTACATCAGAGCAACCAATGCTGTTTCTATAAATTGTATCAGCCAGATGAACAAGGTATCTACAGAAGTTTTCTAGCTGAGAAATAGTCTTGTCTCCTTTTAGATTAGCAAACCACTGTTTAGGAAAGCAAGCAATTACCTAGATGAAATAGGAAAAAGAAAGTTAAAAAACAAAGTAACAAAATTTTAAAAGTTACCCAACATGATTTGTTAAGTCTGCCAGGTAAAGTTGCAGTCACAACCCTCAACTGAGTTAAACAGCAGGAAACCTTCCCAAAAAAGTTCCAAAATTCGAGCAGTAATACACTGAAACCTACACTATGCCTGAACTATCTATGAGTATGAGCCAGAGAAGGTTCTTTCTTTGGTTCACTGACATTACAATATTAAGATATCAAAGCCAAGATTTCATAGGTAACCCCAAGTTTTAACTACGTTTTAAATATTTTGTTTAATATTTACTCACACTTTGAGCCTTCTTAATGCTGTCATCTCCATACTCAGAGTTTTGAAAAGCCATAAGAATATATCTATTTAGTAGACCATCTATTGACAGCTCCTGGAGAGTTTTGTTTGAAAGGATGCCATACCACTGGAGAAAGTTTCCTAATAACTGAAAATACAATACAGGGAAAATAATTATTTAAGTGTCACAAAACCGGAAAGTTGGTCAAATACTCTAGAGACTCTTCAAATTCAACAGTATGGGTAAAGTAAAGCAAGGAAAATATGCCTTCTCAGAGCTCCAAAAGTATTCAGAATCCATAAAGTATCAGCTTAGAGTTACAAATTCTCATAAAACAACAATCTCAATTTCATTTATATTTTGCCCAGGGAATCAGTAGAAAAAAAAAAAAGTTTCAAGACCCCTTGTTCTCAAAATCTGATGTCAATGTTAAGTCAAGTGAGACCTAGCACATGCCATATGGAGGCAAATTCATAGCCTCTTGTCAATGAAATCTGCAGGCATGCTGTCAGCACACCCTTACTTCCAAGGCATGCTGAAACAAAAGACAGAAAGCATCTGAAGGGAAGCGCTGGCTAAGCAAACCGTACAGCTGTTATTCCCCAGTGGCATATGTCTAGTGAAGAACTGCTGCCAGCCTTGCACAAACAAATGCAGCCAGCAGTTTACTGTTGAGGCAGATCATCAGGAAATAGTAAACGAGGGCTTGCCTCCCAGCTTCTATTTCTGCTCTTCTGTGATGCTATAGTTGCCTTGCTAGTGCAAGAGAGCTGTATTTTTATTGCTTCCCTAAAATAAAGCAGTGACAACAGCATGCATAGTTCTAAACTGCCCAGGCTCCAACAAATACTGCCAGAAGCAGGCAATTTCACTCTTAAGAGACACAAGCCATAAGTTATCAGTGTCCCTCATAACAACGGGACTTTAATAAATGAGCTGTACACACTCTTTGTTCTAGACAGCATTTAAGAAGTTGACTTTTATTTCAAAGTAAAAGAATTCAGTGACAAACATTTTAAGTAAATCACATTATTGCAAACCCGTTCAGAATACAGTCTCCGTCACTGCAATAATTTAAATAAAAAATTCCAGATAAAATTTCTGTTTACATGACCATGTAGATCAGCAGTTCAATCAACGTCTCACGCTCTCCTGTGTAGCTGGGAGTTAATATTCCCAATAAAAGGATGTAAAGAAAAAAACTGCAACAGTAGCAGCTTCTTACAGACCTCTGAAAACTCTATATTGCACATTCCACACATGCAGACAT
>VXAL01016845.1:2002-26888 GCA_013399475.1 Chauna torquata
GACAGGATGATCACTTTTATTACATTGAAATGATACTGAGGCAAGATACTACTTCAAAGCACATATGCCAGGCAAAGAATCTATGTAATTTCTATTTTCAAGCCACTAAAATTTGTCTCTGAGAATCCTGAATAAGCAAAAGTACTAGCAATGTATGCAATCAGGCAACTAGATCCCCATCTAAGCCTGACCGCTAGAAGATTCTTTTGATATGACGCTAGTGCTTTAATTCACCATCTTTTACCCTATTGCTGTGTTGGACATGGGTCACAATATTGTATCTGTTTTATACCTCTTTCCTAGCCCCAAAAAACTAGATTCCTAAGGAATGATAGGTAATTAACAAATTCTATCTGTATTAGCCTACTTTACCAAGAAATACAATCCTCTAATTTTTGTTAATCTTTCATGTTTTAAATTCCCTCCATATCTAAGGGGAAAGCATTTTTATTCTGTTAATATTAGAAGTTTCATAGACATTTTTGATTTATAAAAAAATTCTTAAGTGACTTCAGTGCTGGGAAAATGCAGCAAACTACTTCATAATTGGATGTCTTTGAGTAGGACTTTCAAGCATTTACTTTTTTTTTATTTTCATTTTGTAAAATTTTTACTTCTCAGTTTAAACAAAAATGGTATCTATGAATTCAACACTACTACTTTTACCAACTAGAAGGATGAATTCTGACTGTTTAACAGGCCATAGTGCCACATCCGAAAACATGGAAGTAACTTAAGCATACATAAGCCTGCAGAGAAAAGGTATATAATAATCTTTTAGCAGACATTTTTAGCAAGACGGTCCATTGCTTAGTCTTTCTTAGTCATTCATTATTATTCGTTACACAAAGATCTTGTCCGGCGGCAAAACCCTGACTCAGTTGAAGTCAGTAGCAAAACTCCTACCTACTTCAATGAGGTGGAGATAACATCTCTGGAGCTTTGTTCATTAAATGATTTTTTTTCAAGTACAATCATTATTTTTTTTCTGTGAAATTCACCCCCAGAAGGCAGTTAATTGCTTTACTGAATAGTGGAATTTTAAGTTTTAAGGCTGTGTATCATACAAAAACTTGAAACTTCGACGTGAAATAAGTGATTACATAGTTTGGCATAATTGCAATATGTCACAAAAAGACAAGCTGTTGAAAACTGCATTAGAGCTGGCAAAGTGAACACCTCTGAAGTACAACCAAAATGGTGTCATGCTTGCAACAGCAACACATATGTTCCAGAACATAGATTGCATCAGAAAAAAATAAATGGAGTTTCTTTGTCAAAGAAAGAAATCATCTGCTATTCTATCTAAACACAGCAAAAATTGTCTTTATTTATTGCTGGGTATGGTATTTGTATTGACTACATTCAGGACAGGAGAGTTAGTAGCGACATAGAGCTCAAAAGCAAAAAGAAAGAAACAGCAGGAAGCAGTAACATTGGACGTGGAACTGATTTTGCACAGCAACTGCTGTTACCACTGCTCAATGGTTAGTGTGGCTGGTAGCTGCTCTGTACCTCCTCCACTTAAAAAAAATTTCCAGAGGACATTGGCCTCTCAGCAACATTGTTCTGAGTGGTCGTCGTTGGGCAACTATCTTCTGCTTCCACTGGTGTCCCTGGAACTCCTGATTTTATTATTACCTTTAATTATACAAAATTCCTGACCTTCACTAAACAAAATTAAATTAGTCTTAAAAATTAAACTAAATAATAAAAATAATAAAAACAAACAAACAAAAAACTAAATTAGACTTAATTAGCCTTTCCTGAAGCTACGGTTTCACCAGCAACTCTCTATACTGTATTCTCTCAAATTCTTTACTAATCAGTTCAAATCATGAAACTTGTGTAGTCAGATCAATGACTACACTTGAGTTTGTACTCTCTATACAGCAGTGCTTACCAGCTGAGTGTCTCTGTGAAAAAGGGTGGTCATATTCATCCTCTGCATTTTCAGGCAGCATGTGTGTAGCAATTCCATGTCCTGTTCCATAAGTCTTGCTTATAGATTTCCAAAAGTATCACAGGTGACCTTGCAGCCTTTCACATTTGTTTTTGGATAATATCTAGACGTGTCTACAGAAAGTCACATCTAGACCTCTCATTTCCTTGTTAGCAATTTCTGTCTATACTGTCCTGAGTGCTCAGAAGCAACCTGCAATGCACACTGAAGAAATCTGGTTATTAGCCAGCACATTCAGACATCCATGTGCCAATTCTGTTACTGTAAATAACACAATTATTATAGCATTTCAGATAGCACACCATATTGGCTCACTTCTAAAACCGACTGGGAAGCAGCACGACAGGAAACAGTTGCAACATGCCTCATACACCGCAGCTAGCCTTAAATGGACTTTGGCAGTCTGCAGGGCCAGGGCGCTTGAAGAAGATAAAGGGTTTTTGTTCATCTGACCATACTAAAAAGACAGCAGAGCATTGTCTCACACAGCAAAGACAGACCAGCTTCTTCTTTCCTCCCCAGCTCTTCTTCCCTGTAGTTTAACTTACAGGTCCCAAAAGCTGTAATTCCCAGAATTTGGACTTAGAACCCTTCCTCAAACAAGAAGTTTTCTTGAGACTAATCCTGCAAAATTTAGACATCCACTATAAAATCACACATTCTTTCAAGATTACTGCCTTGCTTCTTTTTTTTTTTTTTTTTTTAATCCATTTGTTAAACTGACTTNTTCTGTCTCCTGGCATTATCAACAGCTTTCTTTTTCTCCCCAGAGATACTTGATAGTAGATCTCAAAACAGCTTGCTACTCCACTACCCAGGCCTTTACAGAAGATGCCAGCATAAAGAGCATCATAGGCTGTCCTTTTGAACACATGTACACACGAGCCCATAGACCATAGCAGAGGAGTGCAGGTTCTCTTTATTATCAAGAATGTAGGCAGGTTAGTCTACATTCAACAGAAATTACATTTATATAAATAAAACTCTCCAGAGTGGTGGTTCACAATCTGTGGTCTTCAGGCAATCAGTCATCTACGAAGCAGATGCTTTGAAGCAATCTCATATATTTAGAATATCCTCAGTCAAAAACCTGACAATATGGTTTGTACTGGGCTACATGAAATATAAAGTTTCTATTGTACAGTTGCTCCAAAAAGTTCACTAAATTTTGCTGTGTCACATGTCTACAGCTCTTAAAGTAAAAGAGACACTTGTAAATTTTTGCATTGTATATTTAACTTTTTTTCCCTAATGAAGTCACATTCAAGTCTTAAATTGAATTAGTGTTAATTTAGTAATTAACTGGGATGAATTAATTCAATTGAACAGTGTTTCATGTAAAAAACATTCACATCAGGACAAAACACATCTTCTGAAGCTAAGACAGGAAACTTTTAAAAACAAGACAGATCTTCACAAGAGTGTTACTTTGGATGAGAAAAGAAAGTTCAAATAATAGTTACAGCTTCCAGATTCATGAAGTCACCTGTCATTTCCATTTGAGAACTGCTTCTTCCCAGCTTGGGAAGAATTGCTGCTTCCCAGAGTGGTAGCTTTTCTCTGCTAGAACCTGGTACTGGACTGTTAGGAGAAATCTGAGCAGAAGTTGGTGGAAATGTCAACGGTTATCAGCGGCAGACCTCAATAGTTCAAAAGGTATGGTTTATATAAAAGAGTGTCTGCACTGTTCAATGTAGAAACAATGGAAGTGACATCTTTCTTTTTTTTATAGGAAAATAAATCTTTTCCATGATAACCTATGATACCTTCTGGAACATGTGTTTAATACTTTTACAGCCTCCCCAGTGTGATGTACTGGTCTGACTTTCATCACAGAATTTAAATGATGTGTGCAATCAGAAGAGAAACTGAACAAAACCTACACAGGATAAAACAGTTTATGACTACATATAACACAAGCCTAACTGTGGAATATTCAGGAAAGTATACCTCACACCAATTCACCTAGACATTTTGTCATCTTTTAACTTCCATTTTGATGTACATAACCATTTTGATAAAAAAATGTTTACAACATAAAATCTGTAAGTAAAAATACTGTGTGTGCTCAGTCTAGGCATTTCCAAACGACTTCAAAATGTTATTCAGACATACATTGCTGAATATCTATGTCCTATCACATTCAATATCCTAAAAATTTGCAAAGTACGCTAGCCCATTCATTTCCATATCAATTAACAACACAGAACCTTGGCCTCATACTTCAGATAGTTGAAATTATAAATTGCTAATACAGGTAACAGAGTATAATTGGAACACTCCTTGGTGTGAAATGGTGATGTCTTCTTTTTTAGTCCCTTGTACCTGTAAATCATTCTAGATAACACATCTTAAAACTGAAGTGACAGGACTGACGAACAATTTCACACAGACTTAGTGTAACTCTTCACACTATATTCCATTGAGTGTTGCAATATATGTCAATTAATATTGTTTCTTTACCTTACAATGATTTGAAGAGATTTTATTCCTTCCAAATTATTTTGAGAATTCTGTTATTCAATAAAAATAAAAATCTGACAAAATTGATTGTCTTTTACATCTTTAGAATCAGATAACAACTTACCCAGGTGTCAATTCTGAGATTTTCCAAAATGGTATTTCTATAATAAGTATGATAAAAAGGACAGGTTGGTTCATGCTAATTTTTCAAGAAGTCTGTTGTAGCAGTTAAAAGGACTTGTTTTTCTTTTCTCTTAGTGTATATTTAAGTATTTTATCCTCTCAATTTTTTTTTTTAATTAACTTCAAACTGATATTCACTAACTGCTGTAAAAGCATTGGTAATTCATGCTTTGCTAATCTGAACACTCCATAATTGGCACATAAAAATTCTCAGCAAAGGCTTAATAGCTGAGAGTTGCAATGAGGTCTCTTCTTACCCAGATTCCCTTTCCTTAAAAGATAAACCACAAGAACAGCTATTTTAAAGAATAGTATTCTAAAAAGTATATTTCATGTTATTAAATGATAGTTACTCACTGAAATTAAATGTCATTTTATAATGTATTATTTATTTACTTGCTAATTTGCAAGATTCATACATTTTCTCCTAAAAAGAAACGCAGCCTAAAAGAATGGGCCAGCAGAAGACAGGCAGAATATTTAAATTCTGTGTAAGACCTTTAAACAGCTCTGAAGTAGAACGGTGTCTTTATTTTCTACAAGAGTTAACAGAACTAGTAACAGTCTACTTCATTAGAAATACCTATGAGTTAGTAACATTTTGTGCCATGTAATTCCTTGTTCCTAAGATCATCTCAGGTGTTTTCTCCAGTTGTTCTCTGTGAAAACTGATTTTAGAACCCCATATATATGTCAGGCAAGATCACATCATGCAATGCTTAATTATGCTTAGAAGTGATTTCTAAGTGCAGGTAGCTAAATGATGAAAAATTTGAGAAGTGGATCGAATCAAAATAGTTACCAGAATATTTAAGTGAGGATATTTAGATATACCAGACTACAGTAACAAAAAGAAAATATTAGGAGCAAAGGTTTGGACTGAGCACCATCTTCAAAAGAAACCAGCAGAGCTCTAACTCAAGGTATTGGCAGAATCTATGGATCTTAATATGCAGAATCACTACTTGGGGCATATGATCCGCATGTTAAGTTTCACCATCTTCTCTGTCCATACCATCACAGTGCACTTTGAGACACTCAGAAGCTGCATTTGGCTTATGGACTAAACCGCAATGGATATAATACAGAGCAACATACAGGAAAGCCAGCACATTAATTACATAATACAATTTAATAAATGAATATATTATAACAGGGCACTGGTAAGATTTCTACATTAGCTCATTTGAAAATATATTTAACATGTAATGAATAAGTATAAGTTCTTATTTCACTGTTTCCACATTCTTTAATATTTAAAGCATTAAATATTCAAAAAATGAGCACGCTACCTTTTTTTTTATTATTTTTTTTGTGATGACCAATTGACTGACTTCATAAATCATAAATTATAAAATGTCATTTCCTATTTTTTCTGCTTACAAGCTTGGTTAGCACTGCTTATATGTTTATATAAAAATAACATTTCTTTGCAGAAAAATACTATTAATTCTATTGACTTACCATTTTTGCAGTTGTCAATTACACTGCCTTGCACTACAGCTTTGATTTTTTCAGGCTTTCACATTTCTAATGATAACCAGAGGGACTAATTTGAGTAACACTTTTAAATCAAAGGAAACATACATTGCCAAGTAAGCAATTAATAAGAGATACTCTCTTCCTATATTACAAAGGAATAATATAGTGGTAGCTGTTCTAAAACTCCTCAACATGAATAAATAACAAATGTTATGTTATATAAATAGTTTTAGCAAGTATTTTAAAATGTATTCTTCTCCAATTGTGACACAAATAGTAATGGTTTGAATAATTGTTTAAGACTAAATGTTATGGTAATAAAATAATTCATATAATAATGATATACATATAATGTTAATGTTAATTTACTGTATTTTGAAAAAACATATGCTGCATAAAACAAAATTTCATATTCATCTCATCTCAATTCCTCATATACTACAAATTTAACATCACTATATGCCTTTTTTAAACACAAACTCTGTAAAGTAAGAAAATGAAAAGTTACATAGGTTTTTTTTTTTGTTTTTTGCTTTTTTTTTTTAGTTCATGTGCAAGTACACCCATTCTGTACACATTATTTCCTCCCTACTCAGGAGCAGATGACTGTTAATGTGTTATAGTACGTATCTGTGCACAGAAGGGTTGCTGTTGCTAAAGGGTCAGTGGAAAGCTGGAATCCCTCGAACAACAGAATTAAGGGTGCAGAAAGTTCTGTAACACCTTTAATTTTGATTACAGACGAGTTCTTATCCTATCAAATCCATACAACACAGACAATATGGGCTCATATCTATTTCCGGTGTCCAATTAACCACAGAGTTCTTGGTAAGACAGAACATTATATTTACAATGATAGATGTTTAATTCCATCTTAGAACAGCTCAATATTTGGTCTTGAGAGTGCTGCCAATCAAATGTAACAAAGGCTGCCTTCAAGACAGTTGGGTACCATTTCTAAAGAGACTAAAAGAAAACACCACAAATACTGTTATCATAATAGATGAGTATGCTCTCCACTCTGTGAGAAGAAACATTTGAAGGAATAATCTTTGTCACAGCTCTTGGCTGAGTCTGGAGGAAGAGTCGCTATGTTTTGGTCCACGAAATATAGAGCTTAAGAGAGAAGCAGAGATCACCTGTTCTAAAAATTACAGAGCTTTGACCAAGGTTCCTCTGGTCTGTCAAGAACGTGTGGTTGCTCCTCAGCAGCACCTCACAGAGGCACTTGTCTGTGAATAGACAGTGTTTGCACTCCTTTCTACCCTGGGTTTTCCCAAACAAGCCTGTTTGGGGTAGAAGGGCACTTAAACCTTCTTCCAATGCTTTCAAGAAAGGAGGTGAAGACTTTTAATTGCATTCAATGTATCGATCAACATGAAGGTATAGTACAAAACTCCCAAATTAATCATCACAAACACAGAATACATCCTATTATTAATCTGAATATAAACAAACGTTTCTGAGATGATTGCTGTCAGAGATATATATATGCTATAAGGGAGATGACTGTACATGGGCTGCTGAACCCAGACAAAAATTATGTGTGAAAACTAAAAAACTCTATCTTGTTTGTCTAAAATGAAGATGCATATTTAATTGTCATTGCCTTCTTTTAAAGTATTTCAAATGGAAACATACCACTCCTTTATTATTACAAATGAAGTTTCTGTTCATAAAGCACAATATTAATATTTTCCTTTTTTTCCACTCATTACCTCCTCCCAAATATTTTCCACCTTGAAATTTTGTTCAAGTTATACACTTTAAAATTACAAGCAATTTTTTATGTACTTAATCTTCCATATTAAACAAGTGGAATTTAAATTCTCGTTTCCTTGATGTTCTGTTTTATGTTAAACAAATTGAGGATTATGCATTGATGGTATAAATATACATATAATCACTTCTTTAATTATGCATATGATTGCTGCCTAACTTCGTAATACATTCCTACAGTTACTGTAGAACTAAAAGATTTTAATTTTCAAACTGTTTTTCACAATATTAATTTTCTTTCATTTCAGAGCATTATATTAAACACATTTAAGAAAAGATCTTTAATGGCCTTGATATTTACTTATCTACATATTTATTACTTTTTTTCTGTTTTCTTTAATGTTCTTTTAATGACAATTTTTTTAAAGCTGTTTGAAGGATAGAAATATAAACTAGAAATAGTATTTAATATGCAGTTTGTCTTCTGTTCTGTAAATACTGGAAGAGGGAACTTGCAGGTTCATAATGATTGTTTCTTCATATCATAATAAAAAGATTTAATACTTCAGAACTGTAGGCCTGGGCAGACTAAGATTTATGTAACAGATAATCAGTTCTCGCTCATGTTGCATCCCAACAGTATTACTTTAAGATAATGGTTTATGAATGTGTTTGGCAAAAAATAGCGAATAAAACTGTGTTAAACCCAAATGTACACACACACACATATAAATGTATGTAAAATTAAACAGATTCTGTGGTCATAAAAATTAACAGTCTCCATCTAGCCTAGAAGCACAGAAAAGCTCTCAGCTTTTCAAGTGACAAAGGCCACCACCTGTGGGCACGCTGCTTTCCTGCTCAGTTCAGTGCTGAACTGAACTCAGCTGTTTTTTGTCTGGAAAGCTCAGGGCAACGCGTGTGTCCAGTTTCTGAGCGCTATGCCCAAGGGCTGTGCCTTGGTAGGGCAGCACCTGCTGCCACGTGCACCTCCGGCAGGAGCGCAGGAGCGGGACCAGCTGTGGCCCTCAGCGAGGGAAGGCCTCTGGGCCTCCTGCTGCAGCAGGCTGGGGGCTCTGGAGACGAAGCAGGCCCTGAGGCAGAAGGTTTGGTTACGAAGCTGAGGAGAGACATCTCATTAGATATTAAGGTAGGCTTGATGTCCTGGGCTCTAGGCTGACTTTACAGTGGGGAGCATTTTTTAATCTGAGCCTTTCATGGAAAGGAGAAAACCTTGAAGAGAGAGACGGTGAATCTTAATTGACCTCGTCTCAGTGAAGGTGTGCTGGATAATAAATTTGAGCCTGCTGTGACTAGCAGGTACTCAGCTGTGCTGCAGGACACTGTTAGTGCTAAACAGAAGAATTGGGCAAGCAGGATTGTGTCTTTCTTGGCTTGGCTGTGCGCTGGAAGGCAGAGCTGGCCAGCTGTGAGCGTGCTGGCTGGGGTATGTGAGGCACCTGGCTGACCTGCCTGCTCTCTGTTGCTGCAGGGGCAGCCCCATGTCCTCTCCTTTTCCTGGCTGTGCTCTTCCCCTGCTTCTGCCATGTTGACTGGTACTTCTCTGATCTCTCTCTGAGCTGATTCAGTTCATTAAACCATTGGCAAACCAACCCAACCAAAAAAAGCAAATAGCTTTCTACTGGATTAATGAGTCAGTTTACTAAGGGGTCGGGTATGTGCTTGCTGGAATGCAAGGGAAAGGAGAATGGGACTGCGCCTTTCAGCACCAGAAAGCTGTTAAGTCTGCTCAGTTGCTCCTGAAGCACACCCCTTGGATGTTGGTGTAACAATGCAGATAAGGCAATCAAAAGGCAAACCCCTGCTGAAAGGGATGTTCCTACTTCCTTCCTCTCCAGCTTCGCTTTGTGCTTCTGTTGCTAATGCATATTTAATCCTACAACCTACTAGTTTGGGGGAGATTATTGCATTCTTTTGTTTGTTGGAGTGGCTTTCTAACCTGCTTGCTACGGGGTCGGATGGTGGTCGGGAAGCAGTGGGAATGCATGGCTGGACTTCCTCCTAGTTTGTCAGTTAGCCTTTGAATTGTTTTAACTGCTTTGTTAGGCAGCGCTCTGTGGTTCTGTTGGCTAATTATTGGGGGAGAGTTGAACCCCGGAGAAACATGAAAGCAAAGCGTGCGGGCCCTGCAGGCTTAAAGGGACTATTCGTGGGTAGGTGCTGACAATTGATGAAGACTTGGGTCGTTCTCCAGCCAGGCTGAGGAGTTTCAGGTGAGAAAAACTTATCTGGGTGCCTGAAAACTAGAAGAAAGAGATCATGCAGTAGTAGTGACAGCTGCTGTCATAGATAAGACTAGCTTCATTGCCAGCCAGCAGTTGTGTGGTAGCAATAGCTCACTTAAGAATTAACAGCTGTTATGGAAGTACGATTGGTAAAACTGAGCATACTAAAAGTGTGTATACACATACATATGGGCCTTCAGGAAACCCTATGACCGCAGTCCCAAACCTCAGCACACTTCAGCAATAAAGAAACCCGCAAATAAGGGTGATCGGTGAAACTATAACATGCTTTACCTGTGTTGAAGTGGTTGTGGAAATACAGCACAATAGCTGGGAGCACCTTTTGAACTTAAAGCTGATTCCAGACTGCTCTTCAGTCAAGACTTCTATGTTTGAATTATTTGACTATAAATGAAGAAAAGCCTCATGCATTTTGAATTTCTTGCATTCAGAGATCCAAGGTGGGGGTAGGGGTGGGGAGAGGGAAGGGGGACGTGAGTAGTGTTGAGCTTATGTTCACTCAAGTTCTGGTTGGGGGGTTATGCCAAAGGCAGTGTGGGTTTGGTATTTTTAATTGGGGAAAACCACTTTCTTACAACTGGCTCACGCCTGGTCTCACAAAACCAGGGATAAATTTACAACAACTTTATGTAGTATTCTTTCTCAGATACATGTTCTGCTTCTAACAGCAGCTAACTTATTTTCCATGAGGACTTCTTTCTCCTCTAATCTTCTACTGCATAACCCTGGAAGCTTCTGTCACTAAACAACTACGGTGTCTTTGATGGACTGGGTGGACCTACATTCAGTCACTCATTCTGACCGTGCAATAGTGGGCAAACTTACAGAATCAGATGTATATAACACATGGAATAAACATAGTCTTGAGTGTCTTTTTATCAGAGCATCAGAGATACCTCTGCCAATTGTTTATAAAACACTGTTATGAGTGATTCTAGTGGTGGATAAGATTTTGGAAAATGCCTTGTAAGGCAATAGATTACCATATGCGGCTTCTTCACTAAATAAGTTACTATGGGACTGAGTAGCTCTCCATACCTAATCCGTGATGATGAACCCTTAGCAATACAGCTAACAACAGAAATAGAAGGATTACAGAAACACAAGATATAGAAATTTCAAGTCTTCCCAAAACTGTTGCGACAGGCTGTGAATTAAGTTCCTGGAGAGCATGGTGCTTGCCTGTATTTCAGCAAAGATTGACAATTAAAACACATCAAATGACTTAAAATATGCACCTAGGACTTACATCTGATGACTGTCAGCACTCTCTTTCATTCTGGCCTAAAATATATTGGTATTTCTTAGATGGATGTGATGTTTGGTCACTCATTTAAGGACACATTGGTTTACCTTTTATACTGCTCCCATAAGAACAATATACTTTCCATGAAATAAAGCTGATTTCTTTCTTTTTTTTTTTTTTAAAAAAAGTGGCATTGCTATTTTCATGGTAGTAAAGTGTTTGCATACATTATCTCTGAATCATCAGGGAAATCCTAGGTGAAATAATTCACATGCTGGAATTTAGAAAACAGTAAGACTGCTGTGGAGAGGGAAGCAAAAAAGAGAGCCATAAGGATGTGGCAAATAAAAGTATTGGATGAAAAATGAATGCGTCTTGGTAGATGAATATATGTTTTTTGGAGTTCGTATTCAAATTTGTGAATAATTGGTTTTCAGGTTAGCATTCAAAAATTCAAATTCAAGAACATTTTATGTGATTATGTAAATATATGATATATGATTGGAATTTTCTTTCACAAAAAAAAAAGAAAAAAAAAGAAAAAAGAAAATAAGTGATTTGCAAAAGAGTTGTCTATTTATTAAGACTTCCAGAATTATTTATTGAGACTGCCCAGAATGTTTTGTTTCTGAGTGCTTGCAATATAACCAGAATGAAGGACTCAATTCTATTACAGGAAGAGACATTTTCTCTTTTGCTTGGTAGCGCAATAATGATATCACTTCTGAAGTGAAGAATGTCTGATAAAATTCCTCTAGGTGGATACTAGCTGTAGCTCTTGAAAGTGATAGAGACTTGGATTCTTATTTCAGGGCCAGTAAATGTCTGTCTACACAACTTCCCAAAGAAAAGATTGACAGGTATTCAGGACACCTCTGTGGTCTGATAACTTGGGTAGTCTGTCCCCTGAGGCCTGTTGTGTTTCAGACTTGCCCCTCTGAACAGTGGTCTGTTTAACTGTATGTTTTCCACTTCTAAAGAGAGAATTGTCTGTGAAGGGGAGAAGGTTTGGAGGGTGAGGTATGAACATGAGGAAGCTCTTCTGTCTTTTCTGATGAAGCTGTACTCTTTTTTGAAAGCACATGTTGAGCCACTTGGAGTTTTATCTCACTACAGTGAAAGAGTCCCACGGTGCAACTGACACTCAATATTTCAACAAAATCACAGTGGTATACAGCATTAAAGAAGTTAAAAAAAAAAAAGTTCCCTGTACAGTCTATCAAGCTGAGCTACTAATTTTAGTGGGTGCTAGGTCAAGCCTGTGCATGCAGTGGGTGCCCTATAGAGGCTGATGTCCAGTTCAGCTCTTTCCCTGGGGAGAGTTGCTGGCTCTTTCTGGGACCTGAAAGCTTACACAACAACTGCATGGCCAAGAGCCTCCTGTTAGTTTGATTACAAGTTGCTGGGGAGTATCTTTGTGTTATCTTTTTGAATAGGTGGTTATACTAAACATGGTGTTATTTGTATGCATTTTTTTAAATTGCAAACCTACCTATGAATGAATGCTTTCTTCAGTCTGACAACTTGAATATTTAAACAAGACTTCTAGTTTGAAATGGAATAAACTTTTACACTATGTTCTATTGTTTTCAGAATACCGTGCATGAATTGTTCTTAAAAATCATAGTATCATCAAGTCATAGAATCAAAGAATTTCTTGAGTTGGAAGGAACCTTAAAAATCATCTAGTTCCAACTCCCCTGCCATGGGCAGGGATGCCACCCACTAGATCAGGTTGCTCAGGGCCCCATCCAACCTGGCCTTGAGCACCTCCAGGAATGGGGCATCCACAACTTCCCTGGGCAACCTGTTCCAGTGCCTCACCACCCTCTGAGTAAAGAATTTCCTCCTTACATCTAATCTAAATCTCCCCTCTTTTAGTTTAAAACCATTCCCCCTTGTCCTATCACTATCTGCCTGTGTAAAGAAACCCTCTCCATCTTTTTTATTAGCTCCCTTCAAGTACTGAAAGGCTGCAATGAGATCTCCCTGGAGCCTTTTCTTCTCCAGGTTGAACATCCCCAGCTCTCTCAGCCTTCTTCATAGAAAAAGTGCTCCAGCCCTCTGATCATCTTCATGGCCCTCCCCTGGACCAGTCTAACAGCTCCACATCTTTCTTGTGCTGGGGGCCCCAGACCTGGATGCAGTACTCCAAGTGGGGCTTCATGAGGGCAGAGCAGAGGGGGACAATCACCTCCCTCCACCTGCTGGCCACACCTCTGTTGATGCAGCCCAGGATGCAGGACCTTCTGGGCTGGAGCGCACACTGCTGACTCATGTCGAGCTTCTCATCCACCAGAATCCCCAAGTCCTTCTCTGCAGGGCTGTTCTCCATGAGTTCTTCTCCCAGTCTGTACTGATGTCTGGGATTGTCCCGACCCAGCTGCCGCACCTTGCACTTGGACTTGTTGAACCTCATCAGGTTCACATGAGCCCACCTCTCAAGACTGTCCAGGTCCCTTCGGATGGCATCCCTTTCTTCTGTTGTATCAACTGCCCCACTCAGCTTGGTGTTGTCTGCAAATAATAATTTTAAAAAATTATCTAAGGGAAGCAAACTTTTCAAAAGGCATGTTGATGTTTTGGGGAGGTGGCAACCAAATAATTTTCACTTTCTTTAGTGGAATGATTAATATGAACAGTCATGGAAAACATCTAACTCCATGAATTTTTATCAGGAAATTCATTTTTGGGGAAGAAAAACCCCACCAGTTTATTTCCTGGTTTCATTATATATAAAAAGCCAGATTCCTATGTGTTCATTATGCTCATATGTATATTTTGTTCTTATAGTTTTATTTTTATTCTGATATGTCACTATTGGGAAGAATATTTGGCTAATTAAGAGTACCCTATAGGGTAATTTTATTTCAGGTGGATACTTTATGTATTATAGTTTTAATTTATTGTGTTGGATGTATTTGTTGTACTAAAATTAGGTAGTTGCCAGTGTATATATTACTTACACATATTTCTTTTTAAGGTAGGACATGAGTGTAATTTGTGTAGACATTGTAAATATTTTATATGCAGTAGTACTTGTAAATACTTCCACTCTCTTAGGATGTTTTCTCTTGTCCTAGAAATTGCAGCAACTTGTCAACTACTTGCAAAAATCATGCTGAAGTTCACTTGTAATTAAATTTTCTACTATAATTCTCCAAAATAGTGAGGTGTTAACTTATATTTGCATTCTCAACTCAGTCTTTATTTGCTTGTTTGAAGGAGAAATCACTCTTGTCTATGAAGAAATTTTCTTCAAGTAGCCACTTACATGTGTAAACTTAATTGTTTTGTACACAGAAAGCATTGAAGAATGCCAGCCTTCATACTTGAATGACAGTGCTAAAACTGTTTGACATTGAAGTGGTCACTTAAACTGAGCATAAAAAGCTGTATGGAGGTGTCAATTCAGTCAAACTATCAGCCACTTGCTTAACTTCCAGCAAGTGTTAGTAATTTTCTGTGTTAAGCAACTATGAGCTTAGAGGATGATTTTAACAGGCTTGAAGATTAGTTATGCTCTAAATAGTCTACAAGGAGAAGCAGATCAAAAATTTACTTACTTACATGATGTTTGTCTATGTAAAGATTCTCCTATCAGTGGATGATAATTTTATGTTATAACAATACACATATTACATTATAAATGAATATCATGGTGAAATGAGTTTAATAATTGAACGAAGAAATGGAGAGTGAATGTAAGATGCACTAAGAAATAATACACTCCATGCTTCATGCAGTCTTGTAAGTCACACTGTGGTCTTGTAAGAGATCACAATGAATATCCTTAAAAGAGCTTTAACTATTTCCTACAGGCCAGAAATACTTGAATACTACTCTATGTCGTGCCATATGCATCCCTAAAACTCCCAAAACACAGCTCAGTTTTTTGGCTTACAAATGAAAACAGCCTACTGCAGTGGTTTCTTGAGCCAATGGGCAATCTCATGCCTCTGCCCTGCCCTTCTGTCCCATTCCCCTTAGCAATATAACCAGCTGCTTTCAGGATCAGATCCAGCAATGGGGGGAGAGGAGGGAGGATACAGCATGGTCCTCTTTCCATGAGCAGAAAAAATTAAAAACAAAACCACAAACATAAAAACAGCTAATAAAAGCACCAGATGATGCCTAAATCATGGCTTTTAGGGCTTGGGGAAGCAATGTCCAGTTGACTACCTCAGGTTTGAAGCCTTTGTGCTCTGTTGGCGCAGAGCTCAGCCTGCAAACTGCAGGGTGTTGCATGGCTGTATGAAGCTCAGTGCTTCAGACCCTGGAAGTATCAAGATATATTATGGATCAGAATTTCCTGCTTTTCCAGATGAGTCTGGAAATAATAATGATGACATTTTAAGATGAGGCAATGTGGATTTTAGGGCTCTCCCTGAAGAGTTAAGGAGCTGAGAGAGCAAGCTTCTCCTCTTTTACAGAAAAACTAATCATAAACACCTTTATTTCTCTTAAATTGAAAGTTTTAAGAACTTTCTACAGGGAAATCCAAAATGTTTTTGTGATTTGTAATGAAAAAATGTTTAGAATTTCTCAGCAACAGTGATCCTAGGTCTGGGTGCTCTCTGTAGCTATATTTCAACTCCAAATGCAGGCCAGTGTCGGGCATGAAGCTACTCCTCCGAGTTCTACCATCCCTTTTTTCCCCATGGTCTCTTTTGCAAGTAAAGGAACCTCTAGTCTTGTGAGCCAACTTTAAGATCAGTCTCTCTTCATATTTATTGCTAAGGAAAAAAGAGACAGGACAAATCTGAAGACAGCACTGTATGAGAATTTTCTGATATTTCAGCTAAATGTTTCTTCACCTCTTGGACAGGAAAGTTTACACAGCAGGGCTTTGAGACACTAGAAAAATTAGCAAACAAACAAACAAACAAACCAAAAAACATGAGGTCCAAAAGTCTGAGATATGCTATTCCATTTAAAGTAGTAGAAATGTGGGGTAAATGAAGTTTCTGCTATTATAAAACGCTTTATAAGAATGCAACACTGAGTATATCTAAAAACTAGTCTTTGACTTTGAGTTCCACTTCGTGCCATTGTTACTATTTTTAATACCTTGGTAGAAAAATCTGTTTATATTACTGCTGTAGCTTCAGTTGTATTTTAAGCAAAGGTTCTAAATTTTAAGTGAACAATCAGTTGTTTGAGTTTGCATTAAAAAATTGCGAATGTGCCACTATGTGTCTACCCGCAAACTGATCTTTCTCAATACATAAAAATCTAGGGGCCTAAATTATTACTAAACCAAATGCCATCAAGTCGTTGTTCATACTGGAGAAGCTTTTTAGCTGATGAACCTAACAGTGTAATGGTTTGCATAAGACTTTGTTGTTGTCGTTGAAACACAGTAGGCTTGATCATGTGTTACAGGTGTAAGCTCTCTGTGCCAAGAAAGTGTACAAGCGAATCTGTCAGTTCTGTCTGTTGCCTTGGAGCTACTTAGAAGATTCAGTTGCATACACCTTTGAGTGCCATTTCTATAAATATGAAAATAGTTAATGTCAGTAGATGGTGCTCAAGAGTACATAGCGTATTTCCTAGGTTTTTGTGAAGCTGGTTTAACTTCTGTGCTGGGAAGAAAATGGCCTCCTTTGTGCAATACTCTTAGCAATGTCCACAGATTTCATTTACTTAAACTTCTTTCTATGAATATGTCTAGTTTTGAGGGGTTTTGCTGAATGCTTTTATTAGAATTGGATTGTAAGTCTAAGTTGTGTACTGTGTCTAAAATGGAACTCTATATTTGGAGATGCAGCATAATACTAACGCCAGGCTTGCTTCACTGAATCTGATTAGGTGATTTGTGTTGATTAAAGTTAATTTTCCCTTTGTAAAACCAGTAGGTAGAGGTCTAAGTGCAGGTGGTTTGTTTTCCACCCTTGCCTTGAGGCCTTCTGTTAAGTTGTGGTCAGAGGTACCTAATTTAACAATTTACTACAATTCAGAAATATATTTCCACAATGATGGAGATGAATATAGTATGAGAATCCATAGAAGAATATTCCTAGGGTCTATTAATGGGCTAAAAATGAGGGTTAGGGGCTGGATGAACTCACTAGGAAATAACAGGTATTAATACTTGATACTCTTCTCCACAGTACCGGTAATGAAATTTGCATTGGACATTTCAACAAAAAAAAACTATTAATGGAGTGTTTTGTTTAAAATAGAATTTTTGATGTTTTTTAGTGATTTAAGTGTTAGCTGATGTTAACTAAGTCTTTCCATATGTTCTGCCCTATAAAATTAATACATGAACAGAATATTTCACATTCCAGTCAGACTGTAGTAACAGTAGTGTACAGACTGACTGTAGCCCTGTAATTCCTACTGATTTCAGTGGCAGTATTTGCTATCTAGCCTTATTTAAGGATGACGTATTAGTCTAGACATGAGGTGATCTATGCTATGAATGAAACGAAAATTAAACCGAACCAAGTTTATTTAACAGCCACAATTTAAGGCTTGAACTGTATGCTTACATATGTCTGATTGTCATGTTGCAACATAGTAAAGGCCATAGTTTGTCAACAACTGCATGTGAAATACTGTATGATGGCTGTTTTCCTAGAACAGATACTATTCATGTAGTCCACTGCAGATTTTAAGAACTGATATTTCCTATAAGAAATTGTATTTTTCAAAATCAGTGATTATTATCTTGGATATGCAAAAACAAATTCTAAAAACAAGCCAACTGTTCTACATTCTCAAAGTTCTATGGGGGGAGAAAGGGGAAGCATTACTTGCTAAATTCTTTATTACTCTGCATAATTAGTGTTCAGCTTTCAGAAGCTTTTGAGAGTATGAAAAGTTTTTTTCTTTTAAATTTGTTATTCATGAGAATTTAGAAATTTTATATAGATGTGAAATCTCACGGGATCATGTTACTGTTTGGAGGAAACTGTGTGCAAAATTTATAAGTAGATTTCTTTTGAGGATTGTGAAGAAAGGTAAAATAATGGAACTTGGCTTTAGCATTTTTCCAAAATACTGTAACTGATTTTTTTACTAGAGGCTACCACAGTAAAATGTAAATAATGCAGATAAGTGCTAATGACATAGCTCAAATAAATTTTCTCATGTTTTTTGTCCAACTGATGAAGTGTAGACATGGCAGGGTACATGATTAAATATTCATGTTTGTAAACAAAGCAGATAGTTTGGATCACATATTCCTGTTTGTGAAAATGACTCAAGTTTTTGACTGCAGTGAAGCATCTCAGTGGCCTCAGCTGAACATCCAGTCCTCTAAGTTTATATTACGTTACTTACTACTTATCTTAAAACTCTGCAGAGTATTTTGGGAAAAGGTTAGTGGTGTTTCTCTGTCTAGATTCTAGATTCTGTCTTAGGTATTTATTTAGAACAGTAACACAGAACTAGGAAATCTTTATGCTGCACACGGAAGTTAATCTATACAAAGATTTTTTTTGTTTGGAAAGAATATTTAAAATTCTACTTTTCTTAATGTCCGACACTGTAATTTTAAGTGGTTCCCTTTTCCTCACTTTTGTCAATGGTTGTTCTTTAAGAGGCATCAAGGTTAGCTTCTTTTGCTTGAAATATTAACAATTTACACCCTTTTGCCACAGTAGAGAGAGAAAGAAGGATCTGTACTTCAGTCTGCTCATGGCATAGTTTTAAAAAAAAAAAAAGTATAAACACTGAATTCCTGAGCTTGCTTTGAGATGGAAGGTCATTAACAGGGCACTTGAGCAGATTGGTATTACAGTCAATTGAGACGCTGAAACATCCTAAATGGCCTAATGCAGCAACTAAGTGCTTCTTAAATTCCAGAACTTTTACTTGAGCAGAGCATTCATGACCAAAGTGAATTTCCATTTCCTTTAGTAAATGCTGTTTTTATATAGTCATAGTTGAAGAGGCAACACAGTGTAAACACAGCAGTTTGATTCTATCTCTGCAGCCACACTAAACTAATTTGTCAAGTTATAAACATGAAACCTGAGTCTCAGCTAAATATATATGGTTACACGTTGAATTAATAGAAATGGCAGGAGTATGTGTGTTTATGTACATGTATATATACATACACGCGGAGTCAATGTAGCACTGTCAGACTGATCAGCATGCAAATTAGAATAGTTTCATCCTCTGAGAAGCTGAAGTTTTACCCATATCCAACCAATTCAACATTATAGAACGGATAAATTAGATTTCACTTTTTTGTTCTAAAGTAAATTTCTGTCAGGAAAGAAGGAAAGGGATGGAAATACATTGTATTTGATTTTGTTTATAGCTGTTCTAGTAATGAAGTACCTTTAGATCTACCACTGCTTTGTGGGAGATTGCCCAGTTGTTTAGGTAACCACTAAGGTTTTGTCCATCTTGTTCAAAGACTGTGAGAACTTGATTTGAAGGGGAGAATAAAGAAAACATCTACCTTTGTGTAAATTCCTAGACAAAAGGTGATATGTGCATGGTTCTTCATAATATATATAAGGGCCTCCTGTAGTTTTAATTATGGAGAAGAGACTACAGGTGGTAGAAAAGGGCAGCTGGTCTAGGAATTTAGCTAAAATCTAGTCACTTCAGCAAGGTTTTATGGACAGATCAGACCAAATGCAACAACTGAATGTTAACAATAGTGAAGTCTGAAGGGATTCAGAACGCTGGCACTCTGGCAATACTGTATGGTGGTGCAGTCTTGCATAGGAGTCATATTTCCATCAGTTAAAAATATGGCCTTCTAGAAGTTTAAAGAGTTTCTGAACCACTTTGAAAAAACATTCTAAAGTAGGTCGAAGGTATCTGGCAGATGATGTTTGCTGAATCTTCCTGTAGTTTTTTTGCTGTTGCTATCTCATCCTTCTGTCCAGGGTTATCACCTTTGAAACAGAAGACAGAAGAGAGTATATGGCTATGCCCCAGCTGCTCCAGTTTACTATCCAATACCTTAATTTAAGCACCTTTTGAGACTGGGCTTGTGTTAAGATGCCAGGCTGTGATTTGGAGTTGCTGAGTGGGCAGCATATGTTCCCTTTTGCTGACTGTGTGACCGACAGCCATCTCAGCAGAGGGCTAGCTATGAAACATCGGAGGAAGTGGAGGAAGGCTGGCGTATCTTAGTGTCAGTTGTTTGCCTCCTTGCATGAGTCAGAGCTCATATTCAATGTATGATGAATTACATCTTGCATGTCTAACAGATTCCCATGTTGCATTTTGTGGGATAAGGGTAGACCTTAGTGAATGAGGGCAACTTTGGTCTGTTCTTCCCTTCCAAGTGAACCTTTGACAACTTTTCCCAAATTTCAACAAGCAGTTTCTAATTTAAGTGGGCTCCCCTTTTGTGTGTCTGCCCTGCCAAAGACTGCTGCTGTTATAGTCTTGACAAGCATGGCTTAAAGAGTTTGAAAGATGAAAGGCTCGTGTGCTTTAAGGACCAAAGCACAAATCCAGTGATGCACTCAGGTGTGTCAAGACCACTCACTGGTCTTGACACACAGAGATAGTGTTTAGTGTACCTAAACCTCCTCAGTAATGCTCAAATGCACTGCTCTTATCTGAAGCCATATGTTGCACTAATCTATGTAAAGGCCAAGACCAGGGCAAAGCGAGCTGCTGTTAATAGCTTTCCCTTTTTGACTTTCTTTCCAGTAGCACTTCCTCACCAGGGGAAGGTAGAGGAAGGGAGCAAGGAGGAATATCTGTCTATAAAGTTAAGTAAAGCAATGGAAAGAAAAGAAACAATAACATGTTGGAATGAAGAGATTTTGGAAAAGGGTTTGGAAAGAAGAACAAACAGAAATCTAGATATGCATAAAATTATCTCGTACAATCTTTGAATGATTACGTAAAGCCCCTTTTCGATCTTTTAGTTTTGCACGCTTATCTACATATATGTGTACTACAAACTATGGTCTCAATTTCTTAGACTGATATGCTGGCCATCATTTGACCTTTCAAAAGCATTGTTTCTTTTTTCTGGGAAGTCAGACGGAATGTGTTTGTATGCATGGTGAGTCCAACATGCACTGAACACACTGGATTTATGGCACAAAAGCAGGTCAGCCTTATATGCAGTGAGTCTACATCAGAGGTGCATCAGATCTACTATGTCTTTAAAACAGTATTAATTGATGCATGCCCAGAGATCACTTGCTCTGCTTTTTGGACACCCAATAATCTGACCAGAGCAGCTTTGACACTTGGCAGGAAGTGGAATGTTGGGAATATTAAACAAATGTACAAAAAGCAAACATATGCTAAATGACATCTGAAAAACATAAGTTCAGGCTCTATTTTTGTCCTTCAACCCCTTTTATGAGATTGGTTTAATAGATAAAATTAGACTCCTGCATAAAGTGTTTGTGATTGTACCTGTGTAAAACCGGCGGACACTAATGAAAAAAAAAGATTTTTGAAATAAATGTATTTTCACTGTTCACTGAAAGCTAAGGTAGGAGAGAGAGTTATCCAGAGTCAGCAGTGCTCTATGCCACAACAGGAATTACTCCTTTTTATATTTATTTTGCCGTCTTTTAACAGTGGGAGGAAGTCTGTGGAGGAAGAGTTGTTTTACAAGACATCTCTAAAATCAACATCCAAATAATCTGAGGATGGTAGCTTTATTTGCTGTTTATCAGCATTTTGCATATTGTATATCTGGAGTCTTATCCTATATTAAAATTGGTCTTGAATTACATAGGATTACTTGTTTATTATGGCACAAGATTCATTTCTCAGGGGATCTCATTTCAACTATCAAGTAACATGCTGCTTATCTATTGATCTTTTGAACTTTCAGGTCTCTGCATTTGTTCCTCTACTGTGGCTTTGTAGCCAGCCATTAGAGCTGTAATAGCATAGTTTACTGCTGATAATAGTTTGGTATTTTCAGTAATAGATGATATGCCTTAAAGAAACTCCTTGTAGTTTCCCTCAGATATTTACTTCTGAAGTACATGTGATTCTTTAAGAAATCCTAGGTACTGAAACTCAGATCGAAGAAAGTTAAGGAGATACTGCACATGGCTTTGGTTAATTTTTTTTTTTTGAATAAACAGTTCAGGAGTTGAAAAAATACTTAATAAAATAGCCTTAAAATATGGTTCCTGAACCACTAATTAGCTGCCATATGACAATAAAATATACACAAAACCAAAAAAAACCCTGATGAAATAAAGTTAATAAACTTTCCAGATAGATTATGCAGAAACATTTTAAAAGGTTATTAAATGCCTTGACTATGGCCTAATAATTAAAATTAACAAATAATTAAAATTAACAAATCATGCTTAACTTTTGTTTTGCAAAATTTTACACTAATCTGTATTAAATAATACTAACTTTCTTATTTTATTAAATCTAGTATGAGAAATCTGCCCTCGGGGTTGTCTAGTAGGTCTCAGTCTTTCATTGTTTGATATGGTTCCCAAATCCGGTAGGCTTCAAGATCTGAAAAAAACACTGGAAGAAGAACCTTAGTAGTTATTTTTCGGGGGAAATTTTCAGTTTTATTAAATTTATCTCTTTAGAACATACAAAAACTTGAGAAAGTCTTTTATTTTTGTGTGAATGGAAACAATATTCATCAAAAGTTATGGGACACCCAATTTCCATGGAAACCGAGTAACATTGGGACAGGATTGAACAATTTAGAACAGATCAATTGGAATAAGTAGGCTTTAGGAAGTAGATGTTTGTCTCTTTAATTATTAGATTAATTTTCCCATCCATCATCAATTTCTTCCTGCATTGAAGATAATTTTTAAAATTTAATACATTATTTTCGTTCTGAAAGATTCCTAGAATATAGTCCTTCTGTTTCAACAACCCCTAAGTATCCTTTCCCCATATTTATGAAATATGGAATATAGTAACAAATCTAGTGTGAAAAAAGCAGTTTTTGTTCTGCCCAACAGCACATCAAGAATAAACACTATGCAACTGATCAAGTAGGATGCTGAGGTACCATGAAACGAGTTGGTCTGTGTTTCTTCCTACCTTAGCATCCTTGAAATCAGACTGAAGTCATTAGACTCAAGCTTTTGTACACTGGTGAATATATAGCCCTGAAATCAAAGGCATCACTTCTGTCTTCATCTAACTCTCTTGTTGGACTTTTAGAAAGTGACTTCATTGGCTAGTTGAGGGCTAAAAAAGAGTAAAACTGGTTAAAAAAAGTAAAAAGTATCATGTGAAAACAATTAAATAGGATATACACTGAGTAAACTGCTCCTGAGTGAATTATTAATTTAGTAAAATTTCCTTACTCCCAGGCCCACGTAGATCCTGTCAGGAGTATCCATGAACAGACTTTAAATACTTCATTATTTTTAATTTAATTTCAATACTTGCAAGGAAGTCCTGTGCATAGATCAGACTGCTGCAAATTTGCAGGCTGCTTGGAATGTGTAAGCCTCTGGCCATCTCCTAGAGGTTAAGACATTTCTATGTTCTTCTAAACCTGGTCTGCCTTGGAGGCTGGAGACTCACTGTTTTAGCAGTCCAGGTGGAAGACTTGCCTTGAAAGTAAAAACATTACTTTGGTAGCTAAAAAACTAAAACCTTTCCTGAATGTTTGCTGAACAATTACTTGGAGTAACAAATGCAATCAATGTAAAACTGTGGCTACAAGCTGCAGAACTCATCCAAGTCTGCTGGCGAGCAGGGTAAGGCAGTGAGATTGAAATAAGGTCTATAGTTTTACAGGGACTCCCAAGAAAAAATTCCTTCCATGTTATTATTTCTCATAATGGTTGTATATTCTCACAAAGTAACAGCTTTTTGAAAGGTAATGTTCTCGCCTTTAACACCTTTCTTTAAAAACAAAAGAAAGAAATGATGAGGGCGGAGGTGGGGGGGAATGCTGGTGAGAAGTTGTGAAATCTTTTTTGTGGCAAAATACATTGTTGGATAAACCCCTGTGATTGTGGTATTGTTATGGTGCTTATTATTTATTCTATAGAAACTAGCAGCTCTATATTTACTGAATATATAGTTATGGACTTTAGAACATTTATTTACTTGGATGTCCATAATGGATCTGAATAAACTGCTGTGTAAGCACACATTCAAACATTTTAAAAAAGCGCATATTGTTTACTTGATTGACCATATACAAAACCATGATAGAAGTACTATTGTTTAGCCAATACTGTTTTGAGGCCATGCCAGACTAATAAGTGAATATGTATTCATAAGTGTTTCTAAAACATATATCATTTACCTGGTATTAGGAGTGTAGCTTTTCAGAAGTGCTTTAAAGTGTACATTACTGATGTATTTTCCCAATAGTGATTATGGTTAAACACTTGGGATTTTTTATCTTTAAGAAAAAGTACCCCTGAAAGTGCCTTGAAAATTTTTAAAGCTTTACTGTGAATACAAAAATAGGAACTGCTATATCCAATAAGATGAATGTTGTTGTTATTACTATTAAGAGCAATAGTACAGTGGTGTTTAGAGGCTGCAGGTGATATTAGGGACCACTCTGGTATGCACTGTGCAAATATACAGTTGCAGTTCTGCAGCTTCTGAGCTGATCTTTACAAATCCCGTTTAGTTAACTGGCTTTCCTAG
>VXAL01016845.1:28012-60702 GCA_013399475.1 Chauna torquata
GGCCCAATGTGAGCATACTGGAATATTGATATTTGGACTTACATGTGTCTTCTAATCTTCAGTAACACATACTAGGAATCCCATTGCATATCTTTTCTTCCTTTTTCTAGTCACAATTCTTCCTGTTGAACCTCAGACTCTGCTTTTATTCGTCACATCAGGTAATCCTTTTTTCTTTGGCTCTGCAGTTCTGAACATAAGATAAGTGATCTGTGCTCTTGCAACAGCACATAAACAGTATCGTTTATACTTTGTTTCAAAATCTCCAGCTGGCCATTTCATTTGGAGAATACTTGATAAGTCATCCAAGGTACTAAAGCGGAAGTCTTTGACTTTTACTATTGCACTATTTCTTGTATTCTATAGTTGTATTTCACAAATTTTTGTCTAAAGACAATTGCAGATATGACAAACTTGACTTCATCTCGCTTTGTAAGGGTATGTCTGTAGCTTGTATCACTTCTGTTAGAGATATGCAGTTGGTGGTTACCTGCTCTAAGATGATTATAGCTTTTTGGGCTCATTGTCTCATTTTCTTCAAGACTATATATATTTCTATTTTCAACCCTTAAGTTAAACATCACAACAGCAAAGCAGGCACAAAATGTCAATGGAGTCATAGCTTATTAAACAGAAAATTCATTTTTGCTTAGTTTTGTTCGCATAAGCTAAAGGTAGTCATAGATGCAGACAGGACTTTTGTATAAGTGGAAATTGCAGTTTGGTATTTCCTGAGTCTGCAGGGTTTTGAATCTTGATAGTGACAGTGTGACTTGCACTGATGTTCTGTGTTTCAAAAGAGGTGATCATGCATAGAAGCTGTCAGTTGCAGGGACTTTACCGTGTATATAGTCACTGCCTTTATTTCAGACTAGCATTCCTTTATTGTTTAAGCCATTACACAGTCAGCTTAAAGGCATGATCATCTTCATGCAGCATTTAATGAGTGCTACACACTATTAATCTGTCCTTATGTTCTTACCTAGTATCCTGGAGATTCAGAAGACTAAGATCCTTGAAAGTAATTATCTCCTGACTACTGTCTGTACTTCATGACTTGCAATTTTTTTTTTGTTTTCTAATAATTTAGCAGAGGAATGCGTTGATATAGTTTAAAATTAATGGAAGACAATAACGTATATAAAGTATATACTTGCCACCAAAAGGTGGCAAATATTGTACTGTTTTCAGCATGACAAGCATTCATGGATGTTTATTTGATTTTTTTATTTAATATTCATCACCAGAGATTGTTACACAAACCAAGCTTGTGAATAAGAGGGAACAGGTATGTGAATCATTCAGTTTTATCCTGAGTTATGATAAATAAGTTTTTCATACCAAATTGTTTGTTTATTTTCTGGAAGTCCAGAATAAAACATCAAGGGAAAATTCATATCAGTTCTACTGGATGCACTTAATCTAGTGCATCAGATTAGAAAAGAATTTAGTCTACAAATGCAGAAACACATGTAGCTTTGTTTTATGCTGACAGCCAGTTTTTGTATAAGACAGTTGCTAATTTCTGTCTCTGCTTGTTCAACAATAAGAACTTCTACAGGTGCAAAATCCAAAACATAGACCTACTTTATGACTTGATTGGGCAATTTTTTTTTTTAAAGGTTGTTGGTCTAGAAGTAAATTTGCTAATTATCCTTGGGGATGGTGAACTTGATTTATGGGAGTCTTGAGTGATGGCAGAGAGCTTATTGGGGGTGTCTTGAGAGCCACTTCCTTGACTTCTCCTGTCTTTCTCTGAAGACATCTTGGCAGTGATGAAATACTGGCAGTTTGTGATGATAGTCTTATGAAATGAAGTTATAGTACACACAGTATGGTTCCCTAGTGTTTTGTTGCTAAGTAGTGCTTGTGCATGTTTAATCCCTTCCTTGAAATTTCCAAAATAGAAAATAGACACCTGGAGGGAAGGAAAACTATTCATCTCCGACCTGAAATATGTTTTCTTACATTGCTAAATAAAGGACTACACAAATTCCCTTATTTACACACCCACATTATGCCAACGTACATGTTAACCTTTACAGTTGGCAGAAATTGGGAGACTGGCTGCCAGTTTCTGTTTTGTATAGATTGATGTAATCAAGCATGGCACTACAGTATGAAATATGTAACAAATGATGTTAGAGTATATATCACAAGACTGCAGTGCAGCATGAAAATAATGTTTCAAAAAAAGAAAGTAGAGGGCTTATCTTGCACCTTGCTTTGTCTTGTGCACTGGGGATGAATTTGGGCCAGCAATTTCATTTCTGTGGTGGCACAAGTGTCTGCAAGTAATCTGCAAGTAATAAGTAAAAAAGATCAGCAGTATAGAGGAAGAATCCTTAAAACAGGGTGAAAAAAAGAGTTCATGTCATGTGTAGATGTGTATTATTACTGGTAGAAAAAAAGTAGGGGTGAAGTTCTGCTCCTGCTGGAACCGGTGGGACAAAATACCACTCAGATCTCTTTAATGTGATGCAGGCCTAAAGACAATTTTCCTGAAGACACTTTATATCCATTCTAGTATTCTCACTGCCAGCTCAACAGCTTTACTCCACAGTGCAGATAACTTTTCAGATCTGTCCTTAACAGAAGATATTTGAGACAGCCTCTGTTACTAACTGCTGTAGTGGTGCTAAATTCCAGAGTAAAAGGCTCAGCAATCAGTTTAACAAGGTGCTGGCATAAGCACAGTTTCCAGAGCAGAGTAGAAGGAAAGGGAAAAGATACTCCTTGAAAGAAGAAAGCTATAGAAATTTGCTTAAAAATATTGCTTTTTTGCCATTGAATGGTATTTTTACAATATAAGAGGAAAGGTAAGATAAAAATTGAGGAGAGGTGTGTGTTTCTACCCAACTGAGAGAACAGGAGAAGCGAAGTTTGATACTTTTTGATGTAAAAAAAAAAAAAATTGTATTTACACTAACATAGTGGCTGAATGAGATATTTTTGAGGCTGTAAAAATGTGCATTGGAGCTGTTCAACTCTGATAGTCTAGTCTAAGGTTGTACATCCAAAATGTTTTATCCAGCATCAGATTATCAAATTCTCAAATCTGATGCAAATCTGGAAGATGAGGTTTAAGAGCGTTTGGATTTAAAGATGGTCTTATTTGAAAAATTTATCTAACTCTTATTTGTCATTTTGCTGTTTTCTGGAGTGCAAGAGGGACTTTAACTGTGTTTCACACAGTGTAGTTTTGTTTCCAGTGATGTTCTTCCTTGCATGAAGATTTGATTCAGTTATAAGGATGTAAAAGTTAGCGTTAGACTTTAAAGGTCGTTTTTCCTCTGACTATGCTGTAAAATGGCTGTAGTCTAGTTAAGATTCTTTAATTTTAGTTGACTGTTGCTCCCAATTCAGTTGGTGGTCCCATTACCCTCAAAGGTTTAGGTTTTTCATTTATTTGGTGTTCCTAAAGTAGTCATGTTCTGTGAACTTCAGCTGTTTCCGGAAAAGATGGATTCCTTTCTCTCCCTAAGCTGTCTAGTGCAGCATGAGCCTGAAGGAGCAAGCAGAAGACAACAAGCTTTTGCAATTCATTTCAGAGTAGTTGAAATATCTTCCCTGAAATTGGCAGCTATGTGCCGGCCCCTTCCATCTGCAGGCACTGGTACAGTTGGCAGTTTCCACCCTGCAAAATCAATCATGCCCCTTCCAGATTAAAGACCTAAATAATGTTCATGCATTTTAAGAGCATTTTTTAATTTCCTGATATTTATAACAACACTTGGGGAAACTTGACACCGAAATCTGTTTCCCAACTGCATTTGTTTTTCCCTCATGTATGCACACTGATTCGTTATTGCAAGATTGCTCATCAGTGCTGGGCTTTTTCTCTGTTTAGGGGTTTTGTTTAGTTTTAAGACAGAGGATTAAAGCACTCATTATCAAAACAAATATATATTTATATATATAAAACCCGTAGTTCTTAGAGGCTCTGAATCAGTGCTAATGACTTCTTTAAGCTTTCCAGTACCATGTTTTCTAAAGTCCCTTAAAATGCTAACTCTAGCTCATCTATTGTTACACATGGTGAGTGTAAAATGAAACTGAAGAAGGAGGTTTTGTGCTGACCTTAGACTAGACATCTGCCAGCGCAGTCACCTCGTATAAGCAACAACACCATGCTCATAGTTGAAAATATTTCTGAAAGAGAAGAGCTAAATTGGTTCTAGGCCACAGGACGATTTTTTCTCATTGTTATGATTTCTTATGTATACTTTGTGTCAGCAGTATAGAACAGGTTGTTGGAATCTGATCAACCTGTCCAAGTGAAGAAAATCACAGAATCATAGAATCATAGAAACACAAGGTTGGAAAGGACCTACAAGATCATCTAGTCCAACCATCATCCTATCACCAATACTACCCACTAAGCTACTAAATCATATCTTGTAGCACCTTGTCCAGGTGCTTCTTGAACACCGTGAGGGTCGGTGACTCCACCACCTCCCTGGTCAGGCCGTTCCAGTGCCTGACCACTTTCTAAGAGAAAAAGTTTTTCCTGATATCTAATCTAAATCTCCCCGTGCGCAACTTGCGGCCATTTCCTCGAGTCCTATCATTAGTTACCTGAAAGAAGAGGCTGACCTCCTCCTCATCACAATCTCCCTTCAGGAAGTTGTAGAGTGGATAATAATATATAATAAAAATATATAGATAATAAAATATATAACAAAATAATTATAGAGTGGATAATAAAAATATCTATGTTCCTCTAAATGCTTGACCTTCCTCCCAGTCCTGTTCCCCAAAGTTTAATCTTTAGGCTGCTTTTGGAAAAGTGTCTTACCACCTATCTACTGCATCTCTGGTCCCATGCCATGTGAATATATTCTTATGGTTCCTTCAATGCCAACTTGTGTTAAGTGATGGTGCACTTAGGTGCTCAAAGTAAGCAACTTTTTCCTAGCTGAATGTGGAGTTCAGGTATTGGAATGGAAAAGTAGAAGTGAGGCCAGATGATTTTACAGCTGTGTAGCCAATTCTGTCAATTTTAAATAAAATACTTTAATTTCCTTCGTAATCATGCTTTTTACGTTGCTGAAACAATGTTAAATATTGAGGAGTTCAAGACAAGATTCCTATTTATAAACCTTGAAGAGTCCCCATCCTGGGACTGTTGTAGCACAAGCTGTAATAATGTTTCAGAAATCCAAATTGCTCAAGAATGACCGAGGTTCTAATTTGTCTAATCTAAAATTGATGTATGCAAATACACGGAGACTTAGATGCATTCCAGGTGCATTATACCAACGGTGCCTGTACTATGTTAGCTGCTTGCCAAACTGAAAGATTTTGCTGCAGTCAAGAATACTTCTACAACATTTCTACAAGATGAACATTTCAGGAGCTTAGGGGTCTGCAGCTCATGTTTGGACTTGCTTGTTGAGCAGTAATTCTGAAGAATAATGGTAAACATAATTCTTAGAGGGCTTGAACCATGTATTCAGAAAACCTGTATATATGATAATTCTGGAAAACATTTATTATGGTGATATTGTCTTGTCAGGTTATTAAACTGTAAAAGGTAACTTTGTTTCTATGTACACTTAAGTAAAAGCTGAATAATGTTGTGAGAAGACAAGGGGTTTTTTTGGTCTGAATTCTGTGTTTTGTTTTTTTTTTACCCCTCTTTATTTTTAAATTAGAAGGCTTTATTTGCTCTAGGGTTCTGAGCACGTTTGCTATGGCTGAAATAAAGTATCTATTTTGATCAAGTGAAAGATTTGAACAATCAGACAATAGATAGGAGAAAATTATGCAGAATTACTGGAAATAATTGACATCTAGATTCTTTTTTCTCTATACGTGTTTATCCTTTCACTTTTATGAGTATAATGAACTTCCTGGGTATTCTAGTCCCTGTGGATAGAGAAATCTTACCCAAATCTTTTATAAGCTCAAATTCCACCTAAGTTGGTAAGTATAGGGCAGACAGGGAAAAGCTGAGATTGTTTCACTAGTCACAGCTTCATAAGTATTTGGTATTAGAGGCATGAACCATCACATTTAGCAAATTATTTCTAATTACTACATATTTAATTATAAAGCATGTCCCAGAGTCTGAAATGAGATCTGACCTGAGTCTTTATGTACTGATTCTCATCTTTCTGGATGGCAACTTAATTTCTACTGGAGCAATGACAGTAACACGGTAAATTTAGTTTCTGAAGACAAGCATCATAATTCAAATGTTTAAATTTAAATAAAATGGTCTAATTGTAAATAGAGACAATCATGATGCTAACAAAACCAAATAGTAATGAAGTGCTGCAGAAATTGCCATTTTTTAAAATTGTGATTATACTTGGAAGTACATGCACCAGGTCTGTTATGGTTAGTCCATCTATAGGATTTTTGGTTGTGTCCTCAAAGCTTTGTTTACCTGGTCCCCCTGCTGATCATAAGTGGTTGCATCTGGTCGGACCCGTATCAATGAGCCTGTCTTCAGTACTGATGGCTAGGGAACGTGGCAAGAGATTGAGTGATATTTCTACTAAATAGCATCGTGTAATCTGTGAGATAGGGATTTACTGAGCCACACGTTTGTTTTAATTTTTGATAGCCCTTAGTGAGGTTTTCTTCTATTTATTTGTCCAGCCATTGTTTAACTAAATGTACATTTCAAGGAAACTTTACAATGTCAGTGTTCCAGCTGTCTCTTCTCGTTATTTTCTCTGGTACTTTCTGTACGTTTTTTTTCAGAACAGTTTTTCATGTTTCATTCTATTTGAACTTGAAGGTTTCCCTTCTATTAGTCTGCATCTTAAAGACTGTCTTGCAGTTGCTGATGTCAGTGTTGCTGATAAAGATCTTGCCAAGTTTTTGAAAAGCATCCATGTAATTTATTCCACCTATCTGTTTTTTTTTCTGGTTTTGGTTCTTTAGCTCCTTAAAGCAAGTATCTTCTTGAATGTTGTTACTTATGGATGACAAAAAAGGCAATAAAACAATATGCTTCTTTATTTTTTATTTTTGAAGATATTTTCAAACTTTGTTTAAAGCTCTCTAATGGACTGGAAGTTTCTACCTAGTACTTATTTCTTTGGCTTTAACACAAGACAATGAAATACAGGAAGCAAATGGGGCAGGGGTGAGAGAGAATTGAGGTACCAATTTGTAAATGGTCTTATTTCTGACAGAAATGTTGATAGGTCTTTTGCCAGGCTTGAGAGCCAGTTGTTGTGGTGGCTGCAGTTGTCTTGCCTGTGCACTTAGAAGTGTCTGTCAGTCACTAAGATGATACATTTCTTTATCATGTGTGTGATTATAAACCATTATTTTGCGAGAGAGGCCCTATGCTTTTCCTAGTGTCTCAGCTGCTCTTTGTAAAAGTTCTTCTGTCAAGGAATTCTTCAGACTTGTACAATAATGTATCAAGGTGGCAAACTCTGACAGCTTCAAAAGCTAGGTTTCATTTCACAGGGGCTTTTAAGCTGTCTTGGATATGTACCTGGCAGACATTTCAGTCACTGTCTCTGCACTGTTTTCCTCTTGTTTCTTTCCCACATGCCATGAAAATATTTTCCTTAAAGTATTTACATAGTAACAATCTTCCACGTGATTTTTTTTTTTTTTGTTAGAAACAGCATTTTAATGGGTAATTGAGAAGGAACACTTCCTTTCTCATTAGACGCAGAATAATTTGATCTCTGGCTAACGTATTTGAAAAATAATGTTTCAGTGTGTTATGATAATAATAAAGCAGAATTTTCTTCCTTCCACAAGGTTACATCTGTTTACACTATTTTACTATCTCTTGAGTGGTATGATATGAAGTCTTTTTATTGCAGTTTTGTTTAAGAAGAGCCGAGCATGTGACGGAACTGTCAATCAGCATTTAGTCATACAGTATCTATTTCTGTCCCTGTTCCTCTTAACACAGAGGGCTATTATAGTCTACATTACGGGATAGGTACTTGGGATATAGATATCCTTGAGGGGCAGGATTTATTATGAAAGGAAATTCAACATATCGTGAGACATAGTTTAAATAGCTGAATTTACTTAAAAATTCTAAAAGTTAAATAAAGCAAAGGTTGCTTTTATACATTGAATTTTTCTGTCTGAAACAGAGGAAAGGTGTTCGTATAATTGAATTTGCAACAAAGACACTTCAAACAAGGCTATCAATTTTTTTATAATGGAAGTTATTTGACATAATTTTGATGTTGTGTTCTTTGTCTCAAAGGCTGAGACTTGCAGCTTTGTTTACATACTCCAGTTGGCACAAAGTGCTTTAAAGCCAGTGGTCACTTAGGTACCTTGTGCACTTCAATGATACTTAGAGTGACTGGGAACCTACTCCTGAGACAATTTCCCCCTTTCATCCTTGTAATTGCAAGTAATTGCTTACTTTATGTAAATAAAGTAAGCACCTACTGCATGCCTTAGAAAAAATAATCTGAATAATACTTACATCTGGCTAAGAGAACTAAAACAAAAGGTGTAAAAGGAATTAAATTTCTAAAAAATGGAAAAAGTTAGTATGATATCTGCATTCTCATATGCATATAAATTCCAGTGCGTGGAGGCTTATTTTGACTAGATAAATTGGAAAGGGTCTCATAATGTGGACTCAATACTCAAGTATTTGGTTGAGTCCAAAGCAATTTAATGTACATTACCTTGTCTAGGAACCTAATTATCTTTTTTCCTTTGATAAACTGATAAAAATGATAAACTGGAGCTTAAAAGGAACAAGTAAATGAAGTGTGCCTGACCTCTTCATTCTGTTTATTAAAATGTATAGATTAATTCTATAATTAGTTTATAATGGTGCCAAGAGACATGTTGTACCATGTGGGACATGGAAGTTAGCTATGAGAAATACTGAAGGAAATCATGTCTCTTTTAACTATGAAATTTCCTGTCTTGTATAGCCTTTGGGCTTTCTTGAGTGTAGATCACCTTGGATTTTGCAGTTTTTTGGGGGTTGTAAGTAAATAGCTACCATAATTTTACAAGGCACTACCAAATCTTGTTTAAGCCTGGTACTTCCAGTCAAGTATTACTATGAATTTGTTCTTTAAATACTATCAAAACACCATTTATCGTTTAATCTAATTAAACACTTGTCCAATAATAGTGTATCAATCTCTGCTGCTATGGACAATTGTGAAAGGTTTGGCCTGTTGTCTTAAATACCGTAACAGTAAAAACAACTTCATCTTATTAGTAGAATATTACATTGATATTAACTGTTCTAAAAATGTTGGTGGTTTCATATCATTTAGCAATTTCAGATGTAGGTTTACAGTAGTACCCAAAATGCAGCCAGTACAACACAAATACACTAAATTAAAAATGTTTTTACCATATTTAGCAACTATTCCAATAAGGTTTTCTCTACGGAAATTTAGAATGAAAATAAATGTGAACCAGACTCTGTTTCTTTTGCTCTTTGGAAAAGATTGTCCCTAATTTTCTGATACAAGTCAATAATTGTTATTTTAGAGAATAGTAATTTGTCCTGGATAACTTCAGGTGGTATGAATTTTTGTTAGAATACCGAACTACTGAACCTTCATGGACAAGTCACATGAATTTTCCTACCTGTTCTGAGTCAGGGGAGGAGAAGAAATAAGATGTATGCATGTTTTCCCCAGTAATTCCCTTGAAGAATATGAGTTTGCAGAAAACTACTTCCATTTTGGAGCGCGCATAAATGTTATCATCAGTTCAGTTAATGTATGCTGTTAAGCTGTTGCTTAATCCATTCGAAAATGGAATTACTTTGGAAGAAGTAGATAAATTTATTCTCAACTACAAAATTAAGCACCATACATTCTGTCTTGTGTAGTATATGCAATATTAGTTATGTTGGATCAGAGCAGTCAGGCAACATTTTTGAGGTTCCCATTTGGGAGGGAAAGATGCATGTTCTATGAAGAAGGCAAAATGTTACTTAAGGAGAAGGGTTTTAGCCTAGAAGAAATAGCCCTTGTAAGTTCTGTTCCAGGGATCATTTTCCAAAAGTGGGATGGTGTTTTTTCTTTTATGCATCGTACCAGTGTATAGTTCCACTTACTAAATGCTATTTGACACTGTAAGCACAACTGTAACACAAAATATGTAATTGTAATAATGATCTATACAAACTTTTTGAAATAATTGAGTCTGGCTATGTCAGCAGTTATGTACATGCAGAGTAATGTAGAACCAAGTTCAAAAAAAAAAATAAAAAATTAAGCCATGTCCCTTACCTGCTTCACACACTGTCACAGAGTGAAGTATAATGTAAGGCCTCTGTCTGGTGCTTAGATTTCCTATTCCAAAAACAGTCCGTGTCTTCTAGAAGAATTCCCTAAAAATTATAATTTCCCCTGCTTCTCAGGAGACACTATATGGTTAGGCAGATTTTAATAGGACAGGAATTTTCATGCATTCCTCTGCCAAGCTACTGGTATCAAGGATCCCTTCTCCAAAGATTTGAGGCAAAAGCAGTTCGCTTGCCGTAGGGTTGTTGAGTAGTGTGGACTAATAGTTATTCTCCAGCTAGGCCATCCAGTTGCTGCTTTGGTGAATGTGGGGCTGAAAAAAAGTATTTCTTTCTATAAAAGTCTGTATTTTGTTGCCATTACTGTAGAGAAATTAATGGGTCCAGACCCACACTTACTGCTGACTGCTTGCCTGTTCAGATGATGAGTGCTTTGAGGACTTAACTGCCTTGTAGTTTGCTACCACCAGTCTAGTTAATGGCTTCTGATCTTGATGGTGCTCCTTAAGTTCTTCTTTAATGCAAACTATTCTAAAGCTACATCTTCCCTCACAGTCCTTGTTCCAGCAGAGCATCATTGCATTGCAGTGTGTTATGGCATAAAGCATTGTTTACATCTTGCACTGTGTTCAGCCAAAAACACAGTGAAAACAGCTGTGTAATTTCCCATGGCTTTTGGTGCATGGAACAGATAGAGGTTCTCCTCTTCTCTTAAACATCTGAGACAATGGCTGATTATGTATATTATGTATAGTTAAACACTGCACAACTAATAATCAGATATTGGGAAACATAAAAATTGTTGCTAACACATTACAGAACAATTCTACATGACACTGATAGCTGTGTTTAAGCATATTGACAAGATCTTGCTCTCTGTACACAGTATTATGTATATACATAAAACTAAAAAAAAATTAAAAAATCACAGGATATACTGTGTAAACAGTCTATAGACTTTATAGTCAAATTGAAAATGTTAAAGGTATAAAACTCATTAAAAGTATTGCTCATTTCTGTATATTTTACAAAAAAAAAAAAAAAAAGGAGTTACAGTGTATTCATGTCAGCTAATTCTCAGTTACCATAGCAGCTTGTGGAAGAAGACTGGGGGCGAGTAATACTATATTTCTGTAGTGAATACTGAAAATAGCAGGAAAGTTTCCTGAGGGTTGAGTTCTCTGATATATGGCTGTTAGATTTACATGAGAAGATCAATAATTTAATCAGAGCATTCTAGTAAGAAACGGGAGTTTCTGCTGTGATTATTCATGCTAAAAACCCCTTACCCTTTAGATTTCTGTATTCATTTCACATGTGAAAAGATATTCCTCAGGATAAACAAAGTTAACAGAATATGATCTGAAGTGTTGTAACTTTTGTGCTCAGCAGTAAGAGAGAGTTCTTAAAGGATATTTCAGTGCTTTAGTCTTAGGAAAAACGAAGTTAGAAGTATTTTTATTTTTTTCACTGGAAGTAAATGAGTAGCACACAAACAACTAATACATCAGCTGGAGCCAATTTTCAACAGAGAATGGTTTTGAGCTGGAAATGTGGCTTCCACCAAGTTCTGTTATTACAGCATTTCTTTTCTGCTGCCCACTCTTTCTCTCTCCCAACAAAGGAACACACAACAAAACTAATGAAACCACAACACATCTTCCAACTGAGAAATGCTTATTTCTCAGGTCAGTGTAGTCCTCTGGTCAACCTAGAGACTACCTTAGTGTTTATATGATTGAGATGAATTTGGAGAAATGGCCTGGCTCTTCAGAATAAGTTGCAGAGGTGTATGCAAGTAATTCCGCAAGTCTCTATTTGGGTTTCTAAACTTGACCAGGAAGGTAGCCACTGTTGTAGCATAAACAATATGCTACGTGATATCTAACTACAGCCATTTATTTGACATTTGTTATTGTGGGTGGTAGTAGTGACCCCAAAGATGGTGGAAGTCAATGTTATCCTGGGTTTGCATTAGTTCAAAGGCCTGGGCTGGGTCATCTCACTTCTGAGTTCACGTTTTGTCCTCTAAGAATGCATCCACCTGTCGTTTCTGTACGGGTACAGACAAATTGCCTTTGTTTTCCAGATCTGACTCTATATCCAAAACAAAAATTCTCCTATCACTTTCTGAATTCCTGTAACAAGCAATTGCCTCAAGCCTAGAGAAACTAGCAGAGCTTTTAACTCCTCCTCTCTCCCTTTTTTTTTGATAACTGTGAAACATTGCTGTCCTGCCAGTAACTGGAGCCTGTAACCACACTCAATTTGATTCTCTTTAGAACAAAATTAATGTTTTATGTGACAATAGCAGTCAATGGAGTCCTTTATTCTAATCTTTTTTGTTAACCTAACTTTTTGAACAAGTATGTTTTTTCTTCTGTTTTTCCACTAAGTTTGCAAAAAACTCCTTCCTTCTTTGACTCTTCCTTCCCTGTCCCCTATTCATTTGTTACACGGCACAGGAAAAACTTGAAAATATTTTGTGATGACCAGCATCACTTGGTTACTGTTCTGTTAACTCATCTATCTACAGCCACTTTGTTTCTCATTTTCATAAACCTTTGGGATATTGTCAGCTCCATATGCCAGCAGAGTAGCCACTATCTGTATTACAATGCCTGACTTGTGCTCAGATCTTTTTTCTGCTTCAGACTAATTCCAGTGTCTTGCAGTTTGTGTCATGCCCTGGGGTGACTCCTGCCATAGTTCCTGGATCTGTTCTTGCCATAGTTTCCTTCTTTCAGTTCTGCCCAGTTGCTGTTTCTGTCTGACTGGACCATTGCACCTATTTAGGTTGGCCTTTGATCTTAGATCTTGGGACTCATGATCTATATACACCATCGTAACAAGCAAGGACTTTGGGGTTAGTTTTTTTTCTACCAGAGAAGGGTATTCTTCCAGGACTTGACTCCTAGATGTTGCTGTGCTTATATTAGTTATTTTAATGCAAACGAAATGTGAAATAAATTTTTGTAAGTCATTACTGGGCCTTTTACTGTTTTTCCCGAACAGAGTCCCCTAATACATTTTATTTATAAACAACAGTACTTGTATCATATATTGAAGCCATGCCCTACCAAGTAAGAGGTCACCAGGTATGAGCATTTCTCTTTTTCTCTTGTCCCATCCTGCAACTGGGTCTAAACTTAGGAAAGAAGAGAGCCACTAGGGATTTACATGTTGTTTGCACATGCACAACATTTAAGTGGAATAACCTTTCAGAAACTCTACTTACACTGAGAACACTGTTACAAACTGGTTCTTCATGCCTCCTTTTGTGAATGGGGAGGAGGGGGATTGAAAAATAAATTAACAAAATGGTTTCCCTGTGGCCTCTGATTGGTATACTTTTTAGTAGATTATATAAAAACGGTGTCAAATTTACTGCTGCTGAAAATTTCACCTTTGAGGGTATTTTCTTCCCTGTTGGAAAAGAGATTGGATTTGATAACATGGCTGTACCTTGAATGTCTAGAAATGCCTCACTGTTTGTCCAAACAGCTAAAATGCATAAGACAATTGAAAATGAAGTTCTTATTGATTTGCTGCTTATTTGGTTGACTGTCTGGAGAACAGGTTGGTAGAAAAACATATATTATATCATCACTCTTACAAGTAGTTCTGAAATTTTACAAGAGTGACAGGTGCTTGCAAAACGCCTTTACTAATCAGACCTGCACAATAAAAGCAACTAAATGCACTGTGCTTTTCAGTAGAACAGGCTATTTCTGAACAAATGTTTGAGTGAATGAATTCATGTGTGGAGACTTGTGAGAGATGGAGAAATCTTGCTGGAATGTCTGAAGAAGCAGCACTAAAAAGAAGGGATTGTAATGTATCCGATGAGAAGTCATGTGGGACTTGATTCTCAATGGAAACGCTACTTACATAGTTTATAGAAATGTGGGCTTAAATGAGCTATGACCAAGAGTAGTATGCCACTATGAACCAGATTACCAGAAGACAAAACTAAGAGTAAATTGAGATCCATAGGACTACACCTATGTGTTTCCTTAGTTTGCATGTTTTGCTCTTTCTTGCTCATTTGGCTGCTTACCCTCTCCCACAAATGAAGATAAAAAATATGACTCTTTAAAAAATGTCTTTCATCTTCTTAAAAAATAAGAAATGGCACATTCAAAATTTTCTTTCTGAAAAAAAAAAAAGAAAAAAAAAGAACAAATATTTGAAAATAATCTTGCAATTATTTTACGTGTCCATCTTCCTTTCTGATCCTGACATTAAAAGGAAAAAAAGGGGAATATGGATGTCCAGAGATCCCTTGCAGCTAGACAGGAATGTTTTTCTTTTTCAAAGGAGAAATTCTGATTTTTCATAATTACTAAGAAAAAGAAAAATATTTAAGAAAAATATTAAGACTAATTTTGACAGACTAAGCTTCTCATAAATTCTTTAAGAAGTCCTTTCGCTTTGACTAGATCTTCACATGATACCTACATAAGCTGTGGATTTGTTGGGAAGAGTAAAATGCAAAGGATGGTAACATATTCCTTGTTTAAGTCACCACATCTCTTCTTTAAAGCATATACTCCTAACTTTTCGAATTTAAATATGTAGATATATTGTTTATGCGCTCCATCCTAACCTCTTTTTGACTAAGGTCTGTGCATTGACCTGAGTTTTCTCATGCCTTTCAGTAACAACATCCTCCCCTCCATTTCTTTCTGGCCTAAAGACAAAACACACATTAGACACTTTTTCTTTCTGGGCACAGAACAAAGCTGCTGCAAGTCTTGCCTGGTTACCATAATGACACGTAATTGCAGTCCTTCACTTTCGAAGTTTACCCTGTCTCACGAGTAATGGCAGTGACAGGAGGGGGGAAGTTACACTGTAAAAAAGCCAAACTATGAACCTGTTGTGAACTATTTTAAGAAAATTCCTTTAGTCACCAGTACCTTAGAGGAGGGTATAATATTCTCATTCCATTGTGTTTTCAATTGATTCTGGAAGGACCAGGCTTTCCCCTGCAGGAACTGACCTTGTGCCAAACACATCAATAGAAACATTGTTATCGACGTTATTGGGAATTGGATCGGATGCACAGTTTGCCCCAGTCGTGTGATAGCTGTATATAAAGTCATTTTTCTTATCACATTCGTAGCTTCTAGAATAAAGTACATGTTAAGACTTCAGTTTACTTCTTGCAGTAGATATGGCCACTACTGAAATATGATGATCAATAGTTTTGTTCCTTTGAGACAGTCTAGTCAGTGATTTTTTTTAACTTAATTGGATTAGTAGAAGGAAATCTAGCAGAGCTGATAGCAATCAATTCAAGTTAAAAATGAAGCTGTGCATAGAAGTGGCTGAATAAATTAGCGTAAACAGCTGTTTTTTCCTGGTCACGATCTTCAAATGGCATGAAGCTAGACTTAAGATGATAGCTACATGCTTTGACAAGAGTCCAAGCAGCAAGCTAAGAAATGCTTTTCTGGGGATATTTGAGCTTTAAGCAAACTAGTAAAGCGATTTCTGAATTAAAGCAAAACCTGTTTCTGTCACTGACTTTCAGGCCAACATCTGGACTGCAAAAAAAAATACAGTTCAAAATAAACTGCCTAATGTTTGTAGGTATTGAGCAAAAGCTATGTGAGTCTCTAGTATTGGAATCCAAGAGCTCGCACCTAAATTTTAAGAATATTTCAGCCAGAAGTAGTGCTGTTAGTTTATCATTTCACATTTATTGTCAATACTCAGGTACAAAATGCTTTCATTTTTCTCATGAAGACTATGTGTACCAACGCACACGTTGCGCTCTTGCCTATGTATCAATATGTGGCAATTCTCACTTTTCCATAAGACTATACTGGAAGATAAATGCAAGCTATTCTGTGTTACTGGTCAGTAAAAGTGTTTAAATTCAACTTATTTTCTTTCCTATTTTTTACCTTGTTGCATTTACATCAATATGTCTAACTTAATGAGGAGTCAAACTGCTCATGCTATTTGGCCACTCATTTGAATTGTACCAGTAGAAATTTCTAAAAGAAGAGTTTTTCAGGGATGTGGAGCCATAGTCTGCGTAGGGGAACGGGGAATGGGGGCTGCGGTCAGCCCATATTGCTTCGTCTCTGCCGCTCCTTCATGGTCACTCTCTGCCCCTGCTCCAGCGTGGGGTCCCTCCCACGGGATGCCGTCCTTCCCGAACGGGTCCTGTGTGGACTTCCCGCAGGCTGCAGCTCTTCAAGAGCTTCTCCAACATGGGTCCGTACCACGGGGTCCATCCTTCAGGAGCAAACTGCTCCAGCACGGGTCCCCCACGGGTGGCAGCTCCCACCGGATCACCTGCTGCTGCGTGGGCTCCTCTCCACGGGCTGCAGCTCTGGCCCGGAGCCTGCTCCTGGGGGGCTCTCCATGGGCTGCAGCCTCCATCAGGCCACATCCACCTGCTCCTCCGTGGGCTCCTCCACGGGCTGCACCGTGGAGATCTGCTCCATGTGGTACCCCATGGGCTGCAGCGGGACAGCCTGCTCCACCATGGTCTCCTCCACAGGCTGCAGGGGAACTTCTGCTCTGGCGGCTGGAGCACCTCCTGCCCTCCTTCTTCACTGACCTTGGTGTCTGCAGGGCTGTTCCTCACTCCTCTCTCCCAGCTGCTGTTGCGCAGCATTTTTTTTCCTTTCTTAAATTTGCTCTCACAGAGATGCAAACAATATTGCACCCTGGCTCCTCTCTGGCCAGCGGTGCGTCCGTTTTCGAGCCGGCTGGAGCTGGCTCTTATCTGACATGGGGCAGATTCTGGGCTCTTCTCACAGAAGCCACCCCTGTGGCCCCCCTTACCAAAACATTACCACGTAAACCCAATACACCTTTCGAACATGAAAACAATAAGGAAAAATATTTCAGAAGGTTCATTTCTCCTTTCATCTTAAAATCCCTTATCCCTGTACTAGGAAGGTTCTATATTTTGAATAACAGTGACAATGCATTATTTGCAAAGACAAAAATTAAAACAACAACAAAAAGACAGTTTCAACATTTAGCCTTCCAAACATTTTCGTTTGAAAATAGAAAATGTATTTTTACCAATATATGTGCTTGCTTTCTACCACTTTATTTTCCATCCTTTTTCATTTGGAAATGATAAATTTTCAGAGAAGGGGAAAACAGTCACATTTTCAGACCTACCCTGAGAAAACTTTAATAGAATCCAATTCTCCTCCTGCTATTAGAAAAACTTTGATAAGAAAAAAATATTTAGCTTTCACTGTCCAGCAAGGATTCATTCATATTTTTCAGCCAGTCTTCTGTGCTTGATGCTTACCCTATTAATTTTTGCAATGGTTTCACAGTGGTGAAGAGGAACTACATTAGCTGTATTTCAGTTGGGAAGATTATGAATATTGTAGGGAACACATGGACTAAATTCTAGTCTTAAAAGTGAATGAACAAGTTCTCCCATTGGTGGGTGGAAAAATAAGTGAGTTTTGATATTTTCATGGGCAATATACATTTCTTACTATTTTGCTAAAGTAAATTCTTAATTCATTGCTTACTAGTCTATATACTTCCATACACTAGAGATAGTTCTACATTTCAGATGAAGACGCTGTAACTGTATTTTAATGAAATCTTGCATTACTTAGACTACATTACTTTTGCCGAATGCACCGTTGAACATTTACAAGTATACTATGAAGTACTATCATAACAAAATTATACTTGTCAAACAAATGAATAAAGTGCATTTTAAGGCACATTACTCTGTTTTTAATTGTATTTGTTCACTTTCTTGCTACATTAAATCATAAAACACAGTAATTTATGATGGAACTTCCAGCCAGTGTAAATTACTACATTTTTACAGTACACAATTTATGAGTTTTTTTGTTTTTGTTTTTTGAAACTTATTACCCAAGCCTTTAGTGGCTAAGCAAGTATCAGGAGAAATACATTAACATTGAAGTTTGTTATTGACTAAAATTTAGTTTGATTTTTAATCATAGACCATATGGTTCTGTATTTTGTCATATCTGATAATCCATCTTGATCAATTTAGTACTATGGATCTGTATTCTCTCTTAGGGAGTGCAATAGTGAATATATGTCATGCGTAGTAGTCTATAATACTAACAGTGTCAGTTGGAAGGAACGATCTGGTTTGCAACATTATTCCTTTATGATCTTAATTTTATTGTCACGGGCCCTTGTGATTATAGAATAACTATCTAACAACTATTCAGCAACTTGTGATGACTTAAGTGTGATTCCTGTGAGCATATATGAGAATGAGATTCGTTTTATAGTGAATTGGGAGAAAATATGCCAACAAAAATTTAATGAACAGCTAAATTTTTGTTCAAAGAAATAGGCATATTAATAAAATACTCTAGTACATAAAGTTTTTTTTTCATATGGCAAATAGCAATATATACAACCTTATTATTTTGTTATTGTTATATACAAAACTTATTGTTTAAAGAAATGAGGGAATACCAATTCCAAGGTTTTTAAGGTTTTATATTATTATTATTTTTTACTTAATTTAAAAAAGGAGGGAAGATAGTTAGCTAGGTGTGTGCATATGGTTAAAGAATGTTTCCCAGAACTTGAAAATGTCAAATTCTTCAGCTTGATAGCAATTACTCCATCAGAACAGTGTGTAAATGGAACATAACTAATTCAATAAAAACATGATTTGAAATTTTAAGTTAAGGATTGAAATTCACAGAATTAGATTATAACCAATGCAAAATGATTCAACTGGAACTCCACAGTCCCAGTATGAAAATCTACAAGGATCCTGAATGGGACACTAGCTAACAAAAGGAAAATAATGCCTTGGCTGCAAGTTCAGTTTAAGAGCTCTTAACCAGCTTTTGGCCCATGGTCGTCCCACTCCTTAAATAGCATTTTTGTTTAAAAACTCTGAATTTTCATGTTAGGAACTCAGTGCAGCCAATTTGCCACGTGTATGCAAAAGTTCCCTTGTATAGGGCAGAACATAAAATAGGTAGTTTTGTATCTATGAAATGGCACATTGCTCTGTGCAATGTAAACAACAGATGATTGTGAGAAGCTAATTGTGATCCATAGTGATGCTGTTCTTACTAGCCAGAGACAAGCATATTCATTAACCTTGACAAAGCACTGCTAAATGACATCTTGAATTTGTCTGCCAATATGGGCTACAATTATCAAATCAATTGGCTTTGCAGAAAATCAGTTCCTATTCTTCTACATGGCTCTTTTCTGTTGGCACTACCTGTGCAATTTTGGCCTTGCCAAACCCTTCTTTGGTGGGGGAGCTCCCTAGATTTTATTAAGAAGCCAGTATTTTCAGAAATATGGCTTGGAAAGAAGGATCTCAAAATAAAGGAAATACTACTACAAAATAAAAACTAAGTTCAATATTTAGATGGGCAATTCCTAGCATCAGTTATTTGGTATAGATAATTTCTGCATATGAAAAGTGAAGACTTCATTCCTGACTGGGAAAATAATGAGATTGAACGTACATGATTTTCCCCTCCTAAACAGGCCAATTACATTTTTTTCTTTCAATGACAATTTTATATTTTGTGATAGGTTATACAGATCTGTATTTCATTAAACATGCTACTACAGGCATGCGTAGATTTATTACAAATTAAATTCTGCACATATTTTACATGTAAACTAATTAATAGATCATGAAGGTGAATAATAATCACTGTCTCATAGCAAAGGATAGCACTACAGTTCATGGAAATTGGTTATAATCTCTGAAATCATTACTGAAGTTACATGTTGCTGTAAACATTCATCTTTGTTTAAGAGCTCTTAAACAGTTGTAGTAAGGTTTACTTAATCTCTATTCAGTTCATTGTGGAATATTTAAAATCTTATTTGGCATACAATATTGAAAAGGCAATCACTAAACATGTCCTTGTTTTTTTATTCATTGTCAAGGAGAATGTTCAGCTCCTAGTAAGTGGTAATAAAATTCTTTTATTTTGTTAAGTGCGATTCTCAGGTTAATGATTTTATGGTACTTTTGAGGAGTATATTTTTTTTCTTCCTGATTAATCTTTGGGAAACTTTTTAAATGGCGTTTAACACTGATATAGATTTTTTTTTTTAACTTCCCTTGACTGCTATCAGCATTCTGCCTGCCCTCCATGGTGCACAGTCAGCACCTTCAGATTCAGCACTTTCTGTCATTGATTGATAGAAGACACTTCTTTCCCAGTTACTGAGTCAGACGCATCAGGGAGAGACAGGCAGGCTGCAGGAGAAAATTTAATCAAGCAAAAGTAATTTGGAACCAGAATTCAATACTAAAATCTGCTACAAAGTATATAAAATTTCTAAATATTGCTTAGATGATAGTGGGTATTTAATGCAAAAATTAAAATTAGTATTCTAAAGTACGCCTTTTTAAGAAAGATGACAGTGTAAAAAACAAAGCACTAAATCGTAGGGGCTAGATTTATTATATTCAAAAGTACCTTTGATTTAACCATATTGTAACCAAGTATGCCTACAGTGAATTTGGTGCACAGTATGCACTCTTCTCACTGATGATTCAATTAGTGTGTAGTGGCTTTTAATAAATGTGTTAGTGAACTCCATCCAGGTTCTAGCAGAAGCATGTTTCTTGAAACCATTATAACAACAATACATTACAACACAAACATTTAGCTAGAGCCTGTGCTAAAAATGCTTTCTCAATCTAAAGGAACCATTTCATTAAAAGGTGAGTTTATAGTTAGCACCTAACTCCCTACAGAAGGGAAGAGGGAAAGAAAAGAAGACAATGACCACCGCAACCAGATTCTTTGTGCTGAGCTACTACAGTTCTTCTATTCTAACTAAAAGTTTGGTTCACTGTTTTCAGACCAACTTGAAAAAGGTCAATAAAAGTTTCCTACAGTTGGTTTGGTCCAAATGTCTAGTTGTTCTTATCTGTCTGCTAGCAGCATAATGTTCTGTTCTGCAAGCACTGTTCCTTACCTGATCATTGGAACATACTTTTTCTGAAAGAAACCCAAAATCAATTTATGTTCTGAAAACTGAGGAAATGTGTGGGAGAGCCACAAGATTGTTTAGAAAAAATAATAATTTTCTCTCATACGTACACTTGGGAAAAGACACTGTCTAAACCTGTCCAATATATAAATATACAAATAAATTGTATCTCAGTCTAAAACATTTTCTTAAGTGCAGGAACAGTGCATCACGTTCTTTACAGCCATTGATCAACTTTTCTGTGCCTTTTAACGTCAAGGAAAACATTGAGAGATCAAGAATTAAAAACAGTTTACCTTTCCATGCAGATCCAGGAAAAACTAGGTCTTTCTGATTTAGGAGACAAGCAGTTATTATAAATTTTCAAAAGCTATTTTTGTTGTTCCATTTTCTCCCTATCCAAAACCAAAATGGAATTTGGTACTGTCCTAGTTTTGTTCATATTCCTGCTGTAATATCTTGGGATCACAAGGTAAGCACTATTACTTTTTGGGAAAAAAAGTTCATGGCTAATAGTCCAGATATGCTTAATGTCTGTAGATACATGTGTGGCTGTATGCAGGTTGACAGCTGGCTTTGGGACAATGTTTTCAATTTTCAAAAAGCTCTCAGAAGATATATGTAGGTTGTATGTATGTAGGTTTGCCATGGGATGTATATTTGTCTGGTTTTATGTTAGCAATATGAGTCCTGATTACTTTGAAAATGTCCATTACAGGGTATTTCCCAAGGTCCATGAAATATATTATCCATCTTCAAGGTAGTGTCTTCCCATAGACTGCACAAACACTTGTTATATTCATTAGCTGCTTGTCTGGGAAGGATTAGCCTTTTTTTGCTCTTTTAAAAATCCATATTAATTATGACTGCTACTAAAAGGAAAGTTGATGCTTGATGGAAACAAGCAAAGAAGAGTTAGATATTGTTTTAAATGATAGACAAAAAGAAGTTTAGGTTAAATTACCACATTTTTTGGTCTTCCCAAATACATAAAATCTGCAGGATTCCTCATGAATGCAGAATTCTGTCATCACAAATTAGTTTCCAGGAGCAGGATTTAAGATTACTCAGAGGGTCAGCTTCTATAGTCTACTCTCTGACTTATTCTTGGTACTTTCCAGAATCGATATGGTATGCTCACTCTCCATATACATTGATGTGAATGCTCCCAGGGCCATTTACATTTACACAATCCATCTGTACTGGTATATTATTTAGATGCACTGAAGTACATTCATCAACCAGTATAATCTTGTCACTTAGCCAAGTGTGATACTGAGGTCCATTTGGCAGCAGAGTAGATTTGAGATGCAAAGTTGTTAAGGGGAAAAAAATAAAAATCTCACGGTAATACAGAATCATTTCTTACAAACACATTTGCATTAAAATGCACAATAAAACCAAACCACAATAGGCACAAAATGCAACAAAATACTCAACAACAAAATCAATAAAAACAAACAAGCTAAGCAACAAAATGAGTAAACAACAATTAGAGCATTTAACAAGCAGGGAGAGAGAGTCTGAGTTCCTAAGCTTTATATTAGGCAACGATAATCTGAGCTTTAGAATGCTTTCTTCTTCCTGCCACTTCCAATCTTACTGTTGAATTGTACATGACATTAAAATTTATCTAGTGAGATAGCACTCCCAATGCAAAGTTTTTTTAAAATACAATCATGTACAACCTAATTTTAGCTCATTGATTATTTGTCTTACCATGTAGCATCTAATCAATCTGGATGATCATTGTTCAAACTTCTGTGCAATCTCTTGTTCAAATCAACTCTACTGTCCCTCCCGCTCCTTATTAAGTTTAATGTACTTTTTTTCATATTTGCTTGAAGCAAAACAAACTGCATAGGGCAGTATTTTCTACATGTATAGAATCAGGAAATTTATTTATTTATTTATTTATTTTTTAGATTAAGTCTGACCATGTAAGCCTGGTCTGTCTGAGCTGCCCTAACCCTGGACAACAGCCCTAGCAGTGCTAGTTGCTCGTCTTGTATCACAGCATCCCGTCCCACCACTTTGTAGAGCTATATGCTCCTGTCAGTTTCTTGACATTTTCTAATAGCAGATTTGTAAAGCACTTAGGTCTCCACTGCACTTCTAGAATATTTTTACTGCTTTTTGGCACTCGAATATAATTTGGTACAAGCTTTGACAGTCAATGGTATTGAGCGTTTCTCTTTCTGCTTCTTGCATGTTCAAGACTTTGTGTTTATATCAATACCTTATTTCTTAAAACAGGCTTAGAACCTAATTATTCAGGATATCCAGATTCCTGTTTTCAGAGAGGTTCATTTCCTATGTAATAAAAGAAGTACACAGGGTCTTACAATTTTGCATTTCATAATTTAAAATTTATGCTGATGTATTCTGACTAAATTTTAAGCCCTTGTAGGATTGATATTAGCAGCTGTAGGCAAAAGTTGTAGATTCTTGATGAAGGCCTCTCTCTCTTTTTGGTAATATAATAAGATTTTATTGCTGTCTTAGTAAATTAGTAATAATAATTTCTGTAAATGCAAAAAAGTAAATGTATATAATGCATGTGATGATGACTTTTCTAGATTCTGAATTCTTTTTTAAGTTGTTACTTTAAAATTAAGATTATAGGTCAAATGTTAAATTGTAAAGAATACAGCAGGTGAACCACAGAGCATGATATATACATTTTTTCTCTCCTAAGACCACTGTTTTTACCAAAACACACTACATTTTCTAGGGCCAAATTATGTGACATCATTTACACGTGAATTGGTCTGAAAAATTCAAAATGCAAGATTCTCAGATATTTCCCCCAAACAGCAATTTGAATAAAAAAGTCCTCTAATAAAGACTTTCTTGCTAATCACTTGATTCAGTAAATATCCAGTTTAATATTGCACATTATTTTTGCCTTTATTTATGCACAATGTTGCATACTATTTTTCAAATGAAATACTTTATACTTACCCTGCAGTGCTATATGCAAATGGGGAATGTCTTACATTAATTCTTCATTCTTTCTGCTTTAAACCTAATTTCATTGCAATTATGCTCTTAGAGATGCTATTTTTCCCATTTTTAAAAGCTGTAAAATTCAATCCTTAATTTTTTTATCAATGTAATGTACTAATTTCCTTAAAATCACAGTAAGTGATAAGGCAGTAAATAGTTTATTTATTGGAATTATTTAACAGCATAATGTTACTCTTTATTGTGTATTTTCTCACTATCACTTTTATTAGATACAGAGTTTGTAATTATACTTTACATAAAACAGCATACATGCCTCCTGTTTGTCAGATATACATACAGAGATGTACAGCCTAACCGAAGAACCCAGGAATATTTTATGAATCTAAGTAAGCATGTGAAGTCTGGAATATATGTTGAGATAAGGCTCCTTCCATTTTCTAGCAGGAATAGGAGGAATATCAATATCAGCATATCAGCAAGCAGGGAGTCCTTGCCAGTTCCTGTAGGTCTGAAGGTCCAGATGAAATGCACAAAATGATACAGCAGAGTGTAATAGCTGTGGTGATAAAAAATCATAGGCACTTTAGGTCACTTATGAAGACTCGTATATCACTATACCTTCAAGTTATGTCATTAAATGACTTTGTGACATGAGTGAAGCTCGCACGAATAATTTTAATTTACCTGTGATAAACTGATAAAAAGTACAGTGCTTGGTACCATGAAAGGTGGTGGACATCTGAAGGTGCCAGACTTATCCATTTTCTATATTTAAAAGTTTTTCTCAAAATTCAATAAAACAGTTCATTCATATATACGCATTGCGTTTTGCTGGTGTTACACCTCTTGTGAGACCTCTTGTGCATTCACAAAATGCATTTTATATTCTGTTGAGACTATTGCAGACATATAAGGTCTTACGAAATCATTCATGTAAGACCATTATGATCTGTAAATGGCCTGATCTTTGATCTCATTGCCATAAAGTAAAACATATCACTTTGATGAATGTCACTTTACGTCAGTGATGTGGGCTTCATATAATATCATGCTGTGGAGTGTCTGTTGGAGAGAAAACAAGAGCTGTCATGAAAAATTTACTTAGATACCTTTGTAATATCTTTTATACTTTATTCTCCTTAGATTTTCAGTGGGAAATTCTGTCTATTCTTGTAGTGGTACTTTGCTATGTTATTAATGTCTAATCAATTGCTTTCCATCTGTATTTGTGTATTAGTAGAATTTCTTCTTCAAATAAAATACAGTGAAGATCATAGAATCATAGAATGGTTCAGGTTGGAAGGGACCTTAAAGACCACCTAGTTCCAACCTTCCCGCCATGGGCAGGGACACCTTCCAGTAGATCAGGTTGCTCAAAGCTCTGTCCAACCTGGCCTTGAGTACTTCCAGGGAGGGGACATCCACAACTTCCCTGGGCAACCTGTTCCAGTGCCTCAACACCCTCTGAGTAAAGAATTTCTTCCTAATATCTAATCTAAACCTTCTTTTAGTTTAAAGCCATTACCCGTTGTCCTAGCACTACACTCCCTGACAAAGAGTCCCTCTCCAGCTTTCTTGTAGGCCCCCTTTAGGTACTGGAAGGTCACTATAAGGTCTCCCTGGAGCCTTCTCTTCTCTAGACTGAACCCCAACTCTCTCAGCCTCTCTTCAGAGGAGAAGTGCTCCAGCCCTCTGAGCATCTTCATGGCCCTCCTCTGGAGTTGCTCTAAAAGGTCCTTCTTATGTTGGGGGCCCCAGAGCTGAACGCAGTACTCCAGGTGGAGTCTGACGAAAGCGGAATACAAGGGGAGAATCACCTCCCTCGACCTGCTGGCCACACTTCTTTTGATGCAGCCCAGGATACAATTGGCTTTCTGGGCTACAAACACACATCGCCAGCTCATGTTGAGCTTCTCATCGACCAACATCCCCAAGTCCATATCCTCAGGGCTGCTCTTAATCCATTCTCCGCCCAGCCTGTATTTGTGCTTGCGATTGCCCTGAACCATGTGCAGGACCTTGCACTTGTCCATGTTGAACTTCATGAGGTTCATGTGGGCGTTCCTCTTGAGCCTGTCAGGGTCCCTCTGGATGGCATCCCTTCCCTCCAGCCTGTTGACAAGAGCACACAGCTTGATGTCATCGGCAAACTTGCTGAGGGTGCACTCGATCCCACTGCCCATGTCACCAGCAAATATGTTAAACAGCGCCAGTCACAATACTGAACCCTGAGGAACACCACTCGTCACTGGTCTCCACCTGGACATCGAGCTGCTGATTGCAACTCTTTGAGTGTGACCATCCAGCCAGAGATATGTAAAATCATCCAATGTCTTTAATTTCAGACTACTCTTCCACCTTATCAAGATCACTTTGCATCCCAAACTAGGTCTTCAGAATGCTTTCAACTGATAGCCAACCTAATATCAGAGAATAAAATTTTCTCTGTCAAATTTATTGAATAACTACTAAATAAAAGCAGGCCCTGGTTAGCCCTCTGCATGATACCACATGGTGCCATGCACTCTTGGCAATAAATTGCTCCTTGAGAACAACTTCTGTCAGATGTGCACAAACATTATACAGAATAAACACAGATCAGTTTTCTTATGAGATCTTTCTTACAAGAATGCAAGATGATAACAGAAGCCTATGTTCTCCGTGCTTATTATATTCAGGCTCATTTCTCTTACCATAGACACTTTTTATTTTGGGAAATGCTATGGACACCAACGTCATTAATGTATTTACTGTTTCATACAGGGACAAAAAAAAATTTACATATGTACGTTTCAAATAATTGAGAAAGATAAATTCAAGTGAGCAGCTTGCTTAGAAATATGGGGCTCTATATTAAGTATAGAAATAGGTTATTTGGCATTTATGTGGTATTATATATAAAGGATGTTTTTGATTTCATATTACTTTATGTACTAGTATCTCAGCTGTGATATCCATGCCAATAACAATAAATAAGCCGCTTCAAGGTGCTATGTACAGCTGTCTGAGTTGGTGATAGTTTTCCCCTGCCACTGTTGGTGGTAACACCAAGCAAAATTAAATTTGAACTTTTAATTTACAGTGTGAGTTAGATAATATAAAGTGCAAAAAAAAAAAAAAAAGATTAAAAAAAAATACCTAAGCACACAAAGTTAGATCCACTGCTTATGGAGTCAAATAATTTTTGCTGAATCTGCCTTGTGTGATTCAAAACTGTTACTGTGACACTTTATATGTAAGGGTATTGCATGCCTTTACTCAGACAGTTCAGTGGCCTATATAGCTATTCCCTTGTATCTTGACTGTCAGACTTAAATTTTGTAAGTATATTGTGCATATTCTACTTTATTTGGTAAGGTATCTTGGAAGTACTAAATTTCAGTAACTCTGATTTTACTTCATAAATTATACTTCTCTAATTAAGATATTCATAGCCTTTTTTTGTAGTTTAATGTTTGGATGTCTACTTTTGGTGCATTAGTTGGCGACATGCATCTGTGTTATGTTATATATTGTTATTATGTTATATATTGTCATATTGTTATGGCATTCTCTAGACGAGAATATCTTCATAGCCATATGTAGTGTTTAGCTTCTCTGCAAGTAGAAGGCACTTTCCAAACATAAGGGAAGACATTATCCAAAGTTAATCTTTTAGTCTGTCTGGATATTATGTCAAAGATTGTTCTAGAGAGGGATTTTTAGAATATTTTTAACTTTACATTCCTAAATTACTGAATCTAAAGGTAGTTTATAAATGATTGTTCTGGAATACTTACAACTAAATTTACTGTACTGCACTGCACACATTAAATTGCACTAGAGAAGAGCAAATCACAAAAATACTAGTGTTGATGGATTCTACAAGAGAATCTAAAAAAGGCCAAATTTCCAAAATATTATAGGAAAGGGATGACAAAACATCCCAAATACCCGAGGACAGAGCAACTATTGATTTGATTCTTCAGCACATTTGAAGTTACCTATTAAAACTATTTGCCCTCTAGATGGAGGAAGGGAATGTATTCAGTCAAAAGGGGTTCTTGAACTACAGTTACATCTTTTCACATGAGTTTTCTAGACTGGGTGATTATGTGTAACACTCAGTCTCTCATCTGTGCTTCTGCAGCCAACTCTAGAAGAGGCTCTAGCCAAATGCAGTTCAAAATAAATAAAAGGGAGCTTTAACAAACAGAAAAATCATAAGACTTCGTGTGCTTATGCAGTCTCACAATGGAAATATTTTTTTTTTCCAATGCAGAGGAATTAAGATGTGTTTATGACTGCAAGTACTCTGGCAGAGAAACAATATTAAAATATTTTCAGAAGTTCACTGGAGAAGTCATAAATTAACTAGGTATTACTTACATCTTTGGTTTAGGCAGGTTTTTAAATGTTTAAGCAACAAAATAATGATACAGTTTGCCTTAAATTCTTTTAATAAGTCTTTTATTGATACTTATATGCTTCATTAAGTAGCAAGCTGCCAAAACGAGAACAACAGTTTGTGTCTTTTCACAAATGTGACATGGTTTAGGTAAAAATTGTCATTTTAAAAATTAAGAATGCTTTTATTCTCTGTGTGTTTCAAGAAACTTTGCCTCTAGTACTGCAGATTTGGATTAAAAACATTTTTATGAAATTGACAGTGTAGTTTAGGGAATTTCTGTACATAATTTTCTTGTCATATATAGGATATTCATGTTCAGTAGTAGCTAGCATCATGAGCATATAAAGTAAGGTAAGATCTACATAAAAATCTCCTAGAGTATGTATTAGCGCTGCTGCTGAGCTGGAGTCTACGCTTTTCCAAGCAGAGCTGTTCTGAAGTAGAAATTTAAAATGTCATCTGCATCTGGAATAAGTGGATTTTGTAAGGGCTATCATAATTCCTTAATATTGTAAACAGTGATTAGAAGTCTTTTTCAAAGGTCATATTTCGTGTGAAAATAGACTGTCTCAGGCTTATAGTTGTCCAGTAAGAAAAGACTGGCTGGAGATACAAGTTACATGAAGCATTTACCCATCTTTTTTTTTTTTTCCATTGAATTACATGGGGCAGGCTCAGTAAATAGCAGCTGTTTCCTGATATATAATCAGGAATCAGAAATTCAACCTGTTAGTACTTGAAACTTGCATTTTCTTAGAAAAACTTCTAGGTTTTTTCATGTTAGGTCAGAAGACAGCAGATGATACTGACAAGAAGATAAAAGGAGATGCCATCCTAATCATTAGCCAGGCTCTTTGTTCATCATTATTCTAGGCAGACTAAAGCAATATTCAGTGAATCCAGCATGAATCCACACTGAAGCAATAAGAACATACAACATGACTGAAAGTTTGCAAAAACCTTTGATGGCCTCAAAATGTGGTCAGAGTCAATTAAATAAAACAGTATTTGCATGACTTTTTTCATAACTTAAAAGCAGTTTAACCTGGATGTGAGTTCAGCAGTTGTAAAATGCCTGTACTGGCCTCAGAAATATTTTAAGAGAAATTAAAAAAAAAGATAAAATTCCTTTGCTAGAGGAAGCTTATGAGAACTTGAGCTAAGTGGTAGTTTTATTCTCAAAATTGTCAGATTTTCATAATCAGATCCATTATTAAAAAATAAAAATAAAAAAATTCTCCACTCAAAAAAACTTTAGTTAGTGTCACTCTTGCGGGTCCATAATAAACACTTCTTTAGTGTATTTTGTCATAAAGGAATTGCAGACATTACAGATGGATAATTAAACCAATAGTTTCAATAGAATGTTCAATAGTCAATATTCCTTGCTTGATTCCAACTTACAAAGCAAAATTTTGTAGCAATACAGCTATTAGATGCTAATTACTAATAACAACCATGTAACATTTGCAAAACAAGTAGGCAGATCCTTACCAACCAACCTGCATTCTAGTGATGATTATATCCAGCAATAATTCTCATAGGACCATAAATATCTGCAAATCTGGCCAGAGATTCCAACTGAAATTTTTCAGGTTTATGCCTATTTCAATATTTCATTTTAAGAATAAATTATTCTTGCATTGGATAAAATTGTAATTATCTATAACCTTTTGAAGCTAATCTCAAATACTTAAAATAGAACCACTTTAGGTCTAATTTAAAGTAAAGCTTAGATTAATAATCTGTATTTCAAAAAAATACATATATATTCTTGGAAGATATGACATTTTATATTCAGTATTACATTTTAAACATTTCATACAGAATATAGGAATCAAAGTTTTAAACCATTGTGGAGCTCCACTTTGCCATCATAAGTTTTCTATCACCTGCCAGAGTAATCTTTTCAGGTCAGGAAGAACTTTATTCTCCTTTACACATTTAAAGGCTTTAAAGAAGTTCGGGGCATTTTTCTGTACCTATAAATAGTGAAAATAAAATTATTTACTGGTGACATAAGATGCCCATTTTGTTACTTCTACCACTGAAACATTTCAATTTTCCCTTCCAGTTTTCACACTTCTAAATCTTCCAGGTATATGCTTGGTTTTATTATAAGGATTTCTGTTCTGACTGTAGGTCTAGAACACTGACACTAGGTCTAGGTCTAGAACACAGCTACTTACTCTGCCTTAGTTTCTATTCACATCAAACTCACTGTAATTACCATTGTGAACAGTTCTTTCTAGTCCTCCTATAATGTGAGTGGAGTGCATTACACCTAATGAACACCTTAGTCTTTCAGAGTGTCATAGAAGGCACACTTAATGCAAGTCACAAACTTGCACTGAATTATTCAAATAGTTTTTTTATGTTTTACTGGCATACTGCACTGAAGAGCATTGAGACACCTATGAAAACGTGATTATTCTGTTGCTTTGCTTCCGTTAGTTATCAGTGTCAAGGTCTGGTAAATAAGCTCAGTATATCTGCAATTTTATAGCAGTGTTTAAAATGCTTGTTCTCTTCAGTATGATTTAAGCTTTGGAAACTCAGGAGGTGCAATCATTTTATTCACCAAATAGTAGCTATTGTTGTTGAGATACACAGCACGGATTCTTATGTGTGCTGTATCCTTATGTGTGTATCCTAGAAAGTTAATCTAACTGATTCATTGTTTGTGCTTGCTCTAAATATTCTATTTCTTAAAAGTTAAAAAAAAAAATTCTGTTACATTTTCTCCCAATGTATGTAAAATTGTCTAAGGACACTGGAGCCATTCAGAACCATGTTTATCATACGAAAAATGTTTCTTAAATTGTAGAAGCTGTAGAAAAGGTNTTTTTTTTAAATTGTAGAAACTGTAGAAAAGGTTAAAAAAAAAAAAAAGGCAAAACAAAGGCAAAACGTATGCGCCTATGTCCCAAACTGTGATTCTGAGAAGTCTTCCGTAACGTTTTTTAACTTGGGTTGTAATTCCTGCTTATAAATGCTCCTCTGAACGTTTTGTGTAACCTTTTTCTGAATTCTTACGTAAATGCTAATAGGAAAAGGCTTTCTCTGATAACACAAGTCTTGTTTTCAGCACTTGAATGAAACCAACAGTTTTAAATTATCATAACATATTAGAAAGTTCCATAGGCTTTTTTGTTGTTGTTGTTTTATGCTTTCTGTATTTCTCATTGTCAAGCGTTCATCAAACCGTGATACCTTTGTTNTCTGAATAGATGTGGCACTAGGTGTGGAGGATAGAGTACTGACTGGAAACATTAATACCACTTTTTGGACAGCTATGGGTATGTTATCAGTAAGCATACGATGATCCAGCCTAACCCTGCTTAGATTCTGAGAGGTACAATAATGTCAGGTGGAACTATAAAAATCTTTGATTTTTTTCTCTGATCTTTGCCTCAGACATTTCATAAATATACTTGTCATCATTATGAAAAATAATGGTGTACATAATAAAGAACTCCTGGCCTGAAAAAGGGCAGATCCACTTTGATCTGATGGACAGAGTTACACACGTGCAACTGTTAAAATAGACATCATTAAAACTTTTTCTAAAACAACAACGACAAAAAATTAGGAAAAATTCCCCTGAGAAACTGAGTGGCTGTGGAAGAATTCTTAATGGAAAAATGCTTTAGTGCTTCAGAAATATAAGCTATTTTATCTATAGAATAGAGCTATTTTTGTTGAAAAAAATGATCTTTCTTATCTGAACTTTCTCTTTAAATTGCCTTAAGAGTTTTACTTAAAATTCTTTGCTTTGGCTTTAATTCTTGAAAAAGGTTGGTAATATTTGGAGGAGAACATTTCTATGTGAAGAAGCCTTCAAGTATGTGAAAATATACTTATTCATGCAGTATATTTGATACAATGGATAACTGTGTATGCATATAGAACTGAATTGACTTGCATGCACAAAGTCATTGGGAATAAATATGTGGATATTTATGCACAGCTCAGGTACTTGCAGCTTTCCCTCCACTTTTAAAACAAAGAGAGCTTTCAATTATAAGTAAAATATGTAACACTATTGCCAATATTTGGATATGTTGGTAAGGCTATGTCTTTGTATGATAACTGTGTTTAGAAAGGGAATTTAAGAATTTGTTT
>VXAL01016848.1:0-28093 GCA_013399475.1 Chauna torquata
GGCTGGAGCACGTCTGCTATGAATAAAGGCTAAGAGAGCTGGAGTTGTTCAGTCTGGAGAAGAGAATGCTCTGGGGAGACCTCACTGCTGCCTTTCGGTACTTAAAGGGGGCTTATAAAAGAGTTGGAGAGCAACTTTTTACATGGGCAGATAGTGATAGAACAGGGGCAGAATGGTTTTAAACTGAAAGAAGGGAGATTTAGATTGGATGTTGTGAGGAAGTTCTTTACTCAGAGAGTGGTGAGGCACTGGCACATGTTGCCCAGAGAAGCTGTGGATGTCCCATTCCTGGAGGTGTTCAAGGTCAGCTTGGATGGGGCCCTGAGCAACCTGATCTAGTGGGAGGTGTCCCTGCCCATGGCAAGGGGGTTGGAACTACATGATCTTTAAGATCCCTTCCATCCCAGCCATTCCATGATTCTACAGTTCTATGATTCTGTGATTCTATGATTTGTGTCTTGTCTGGTGTCCTTTATGGATTGTGGTGTGGGGTTTTTTTGTGTGTTTTTGGTTTTTTTTGGTTGTTTTGTTTTGTTTTGTTTTGTTGTTTGTTTGTTTGTTTTCCTTCTCTAAATAACCATTGTGAAACAACTTTTCTATGAGTCCAATTTCCAATTTTTGGAATTTCCAAAAATTACCTCACCTTAGTGAGCTGCAGTTCCTGACCCCATTGTCGCCAAGATCTTCCATTTACCCTCTAGGAAGTTCCCTATGCTGAGGTTTGGAAAGCTCTGCAGCAAAAAGGAGAGTAACTTGAGAAGATGGAGGCATCTTTCACAGCTGGAACTGTTATTTACCTTTCACTAATTCCAGTGTGTGCAGCCGCTAAAGTCTACTGTGGAGAGTCAGAGGACATCAAACACTTAGAGAGCCATCTGAAGCCAGCCTGCAGTTCACTGGGGCTATTCCCTTCTTATTATGGAGTAGCAAATTTACAGTTATAGAAATCAAAATAGTTTCATAAGCTATTTCAGACAGGAAAGGGGGAGACATCATACCAGTTATTCACAAGAAATCATCCAGTCACCTCTAAAAATGGGAATATAATCCAGAAGCATTACATAAAATGCATAATAGATGCAACTTAAAAGTAATTCTTATTAACAGATGTGACCTGAAACTATCCAGTACCTTTCTTCTCATGTTACACCTCTTCTGCTATTTTACTTCCAGGAACTCAGAAATGTTGCTCAAAGATTTACCAGTGTAAATCAACTTTCTGGGAGGCAGAAGATGTACTTTGTCAATGTGCTGTAACAGTTTGGAAATGATGTCTCATGAAAGGACTGCAGTAAAGACCTTACCTAGCTTTTGCAAAAAGTGACCCAAACTTCATCTGGCTCTGAAATTTCATAAGATAACGTGAATAAGACTAGCAGATTGTTTGCATTTATGAAGAGTTTTTTCAGAAGAGTTCAGGAGAGTTCAGAAGAGTTTGGTTCTAACCTGTGGCTCAAGTATTCCTCCTTTGGAATGTGTGGGGCAGGGGCAGGACCAGTGTGACTTCTCTGTGCCGTGTCCTTTATGCCCACTCTACACAGATTTTCATCAAGTCGTCCTCTTCCTCACAGTCTTTGAAACCCTACTGTTCCTCAGAAGTGCATCTTACTTTTGACCAAAGGGCTGTAAAAACCTCAGCTGACTGGAAAACATAAATCATAGGAGCTGGGCTTCTTTTTTCTTTCTTTTTTTTCCAAGACAGAATGGCCTGTTCTGATTTTTACACAAGAATTGATATTTACCTTTGAGAAAAAATTCATTTTCCTTTGGACACACACACACACACAAAATGTTCTGAAAAATACATGTTTAATAAATGAGTGCCACTTTAACTGCACCTGTTTTATCATATTGCAGTTCATTTGGTATATCAGTAGACAGGTAAGAATAAGATGCACTTCAAAGCAATGAAATCTCAGTAAGCTGTGGGTGAATTTCAGTGTATATATATGGATATGACCTAGAATATTGCAGTGCTGTGATCTCTGTAACACACATAAGCCAGCCATCAGTCACAAAGGTCAAGGGAGGCCACTTTTTGTGGCTCTACAGCTCATTCAAGTCCCTTGTCAGCATCAGTGCAGGAAATGTACTTTTGCCCTTCCCTTCCCCAGCAGTGATTTCCTTCTGTTAGAGCTGGTAGTCCAGACATTGTTCAGCTTTTTCTGCTCATGGGCCTCCCGGTGGCAGCGGAGGGATTCATTGCCTATCTCAGCCATTAGAAGAGGACCTGGCCATAGAGGCAATGGAGTTATGCGGGGTTAGTCACCTCCTAGAAGGAGAAAGTTCTGTAGGTGAACAGCCACTGGTACTTTGCAGAGTGGGAGCTTTTTAACGTCTGTGACTTCCTCCCTAGGTGAAATGACCAGACTTTGATAACAAAGCCCGCAGAAAACAACATGTAAATGGCCTGAGGGAAAAAAAAGTAATTCCACAAAAAAAAAAACACTTTTTTTTCTTTCTTTTTTTTTTTCATTTGAATATTTTTTATGGTGCTTTCCCTGCTTCCTGGTGAGGCACCAGTGGCTATGAGTGCCTTTTTCTGCCACAGCAATTTGTGAATCAAGATTGGATGGTATCCAAAATCCTTGTTCACTCGAGCTTGCCGAGGTCAGAGGCAGCTGCTGAAGCAGGATGCTTCACTGAGTCTAACAGCAGCATCCCTAATCCACCACTCCTAGTCCACCACCCTCACTGGCTTCACTTTCTCTTGGCGACTCCTGAACTGTGCTGCTGGTCCCTGAATGTTACTGAGCCTGGTGCTTCAGCCTGCTTGTCTTGCCAGACTCCACCAAACAAAGCTGATGGGAATGAGAAAGGGCATCCCATTGGGAGCTGCAGAGAGGTGCTCCTTCCTCTCACTCCGTAGTCTGCTGGGTTAAAAGGAACAAAGCCAAGGTCTCAGCATTTTTCTGCTAGTCTCAGTGAAGCATTACACTGCACACCATCCTGTGACCACCACAGTACTCAAATCGTCCCCAGGGTCTTCTTTCCTCCCATGTCTCCTCAACTCCTCTGTGCAAGCCAGGTAACATCTTTCACTGAGTCACAACATACAATCAGACAAAAGCAAGATTTGGAGTGAAGTGTTCCTGAAAGCTTTATGAAGAATGACTTCAGCTCCAAAATGCAGGAAGCTGTCATTTCTGTTCACCAAGTGCTTTCTCATCACAAAGAAGCTGTCCAGCTAAAAGTACTTTCAAGTACTGTTCACATCTATTACAGACCTAAATGCAACCCACAAAACTCAGAGACTCAAGATGTTTGAAAAAGAGGAATAAGTACTTTGATGATCTTCAGAGGTCCCTTCCAACCCTGCCCATTCTGTGATTCTGTGATTCTGTGATCTGTGAAATAAGATCTGTCCCAAGTGTATAGATGAAATGTTTAATGAAAGTTTAAATAAAAGTATTTAAATGAAACTGTTACTTACAGTTATCTACATTAAAAAAAAATTGTGTCCTTTTTCAGCAAGAAGCAATGTCATACTTGTGTGATGATAACTGAAGATTCAGTTTTCCTTGCATAAACAAAGAAGAATCCATTGAACCATGTGAGTCTGTACCAGATGGATGTTGTTAGAAGTCAGTCCTGTCTTTGAAGACACCTGTATCCCAGAGGTCTAGGTCTATACATGAATCTCATAGAACAGCAAAGATGACTCTTTACCTTTCTGACTTTGTATTTCTCTAATATAACCTCTAATACAAAGGACGCTCCTTATCACTGGCTTGGTTGTGCAGCCTCACTTCTGACCTCCTCCCGCATCCTGGTGCCCTGACTTCCCTGTTCCATCATCGCCACCAGCCTCCAAGAGAAACACTAAGACTCCCTTTCCCGTGGGTTGGCAGGGCAGGGGCTGCTTCCCCGGGTTCATCTGCAGCACAACAGTTCCTCTCCCAGAGCCCATCGCTCCTCTGACGCTGCCAATTGCTAATGGCCAGGCAGCGGGCCCACCGGGAGCAAAGGCGTCATTAAACCAGTACTTGTTGGCTTATGGCCTTAAAATGAAAATCTTAGTCCTGCCTGTTCTCTACACTCCATAGCCACAGAAAGTAAATAATTCCCACTGTAACAGTCATCTTTGAATGACGTGAAAAAATACCAGCGCTTGATGCCTGCAAGCCATCACTTAGTAGGAAAAATGGAACAGATAAAAGAGATGTGCACTTATAAAAATTGGTGATGCTTTCCTTTAGATCAGCCTTGTGATTTTGTAGCCAGCTGTAAAAGAGACACGGAGGAAAGGACAAAGCAGGGCAGGATTGGGTGAATTGTCATCCCAACTCCTGTCCTTCCCGTGCCTCATAAAATGAAATAACGACACAGTAAAGTGCAGAGCACTTCTGAAGTTGCAGCCTCAGTGGGAGATGTCATAGCTGTGATAGCCTAATGAGCTTGAAGTGACTGAAAAGTGTCAATAGATAAAATCTATTGTGGGAAGATTTCTAATCCTCAGCACAGCAGGGAAACACTTTCTGAAATCCCAGCACATTCGTCAGTGACAGCTCAGACTGTAATTTCATGCAGTATAAAGATATATTCAGTACTCTAATAAAACACATTTTCAGTTTTACAAATCCAGAATTTTGATTAAATAAAAACAGCTCTAAACAAAAATCTGAATATGGAGTGTTACAAAGTGAAATACACATTAGAAACTTGAATTTTGGAATATTTTAAAGTAATTTTTCTATGTAACACAGGATATAAGTCCTCAGAACTACACCAAGCAGCTTCGTCTGCTTTAAGAGACCCATGGCCAAGCTTTATACCTTAAAGCAGACCGTGTCAAATCAATTAAATTACCTCCTGCAACTTAGTACCATTTCTTGTGAATAGGAGTGGAGGTGGAAATGTCACAACTTGATTTCATGAAAGTTTCTTGGTGCTGTTTCAATTATGTTCCCATAAACAAGCTAAGGCAAAAATGGTTAAGAGAGTTAAGGGATGAATGCAAAACTGGGTGCATGCCCTGATCCAGAGAGCTTGCTATCCAAAATTTGCTGTCAAAATACATGGGGGGGAATTTACTGTTCTAGGTGCAGCACTGATCCTTGTTTCCATCAGGCACCACGCAGCAGATATGAATCCAAAGGGCATGGTGCACGGTGGGAAACAGCTGGTGCTGCTGGTAGCGGTGGGGAAAAAATTAGCTGGTGGGAGGTGGACAGGAGGCAAGAGATGGACATACAGCTGATCACAAGTCCAACATGACTCCTTGTTGCGAACAAAGGCAACCACATCACTGAATGTGCAAACCGGAGTTCAGCACGTGAGATAATCCTTCAGCTCTGCTTGGCACTGGTATGCCCTATCTGAAGTATCACACCTGCTTTGGGGTCATGTGCTTCAGGAAAGGCATGGACCACTTGGAGAAAGCCCAGAAGATACCAGTGAGCATGGTAGGAGGTCCAAAAACCTTGCCTATCAGCAAAGACGTAGAACAAACAACTGAAGAATAAGGGGAAACATGGTACCAACCACAGTTCAATCCCAAGGTGAAAAGGAAGGGAATGATCTCTCCTTTGTGGCCTGGGGCGGGGGAGCGAGAAATGAAATACCTAAATTGCAGGCTAGACATTAGGAAAAACTTTCTAATGTTAAAGACAGAGGAGTAATAGAGCAATCTATATCTTTAGGGACCCCCAGTGGAGGATAGGCAAGCTTCTCCAGGGACTGGCATGGGTGTAGCTAAACCAGCTGGGAGGCAGGAGAAGGCACCAAGAAGCTGTGAACACCCCCTCCAACCTTCTCCTTCTAGGGTGTGTGGAAGTGATACAGTCTGCACAACAGCTCAAAATTCGATCAAAATAAGTGGTATAAGATCTGACTTTTCACAAATCCGTTGGCCAAAAGGCCAGGCCAGACACTGGCCAGACCCTTCCCCAGATCAGACTGTCCCTGAAGTGTGGGACAAGGCATAAAACAACAGCAACTTCCCAACACCAGAGCAGAACCATCACTGGTTCTACCATTCATAGTCTCAGTGCAGAAAGGATGTGTCATCTGCCTGGGAGCTGATATGAAGGATTTGCTGCTTGATTTTATTGAGTCTGAGAGCATGCTACTAAGAAATGTAGCTGTAGCTGTAGAAAAAATAAAAACTCATCTCTGCTGCGTCTGTGTAAGAGAAGAGAGGAAACCAAATTTTTCTTGAGAAGTGGGTTTCCTTAAGTTTCACAAGTGCACATACTTTTCCTTCATATTACTCCCTCATTTTCAAAGCTGCATCTGACAAAAAAGCTAGTCTCCTTGACAACCAAGCGCAACCTCTTGCACAGAGGGATGATGCTGTACAGCTCATCACAACTTCCACAACACTGTCACTGGACAAAGGACACTCACCCAAAAGAGGCAAACTCCGTACTGCATTGTTCATGGCGACAACAGCTGCCATAGCCTTTCACAGGCAGTGATATGGATTACAAACCAAAGTAAACAGTAGAAAGTCAAGATAGTAAGTTAAGGATAGTAAGTTAAATATTTGTTTCAGGGTCAAATAAACCTCTGCAGTGCATTGATACTTTTTTTTAACCTGAGATCCTGCTGTTTTTTTTCTCATGTAACAAAATCTTACCTGTTCGCTGTTCTATTTCTAACCAGGAGAGACAAGTCATATAAATACATTCAAAAAGTTCTTTCAGATTCATCTTATACCAGCAATGGACTGTGTGCAACGGAGCATCTTGTAAGATTCAGTGGCTGGCTCTTGGCCCTTTTTCAGGCAGTTAACTCTTTTCCTGGATTTTCAGTCTGGTGTAAAGAATAAGCATGAATGTCGGTAAGTGGAAATTCAGAAAACTAGTGATAGCTCTAATCTGAGTCCTTTCGTTTCTCTCATTCAGTCTTGCTGTTTGTGTATTACAAATATAATAATATTAGTATGCAATAGTGGAGGCAGGATAAATAATTAACACTTTAATAGTGTTTTGAAAGAGAAAAGCTCTGCAAAGATATACTGTCATTTATGAATTTAATCACATTATTCAAGTTCAATTACGCGACAGAGTACTTAGGCTCAGTAAAATAACTAGGTAATCAACTGTTTCCATGTTTTTCAGCTTTCTTCTGAAATGTCATTTTATCAGCATAAAACAGAAGAGAACAAAAAATCACATATTTTGCTGGATTTGCTCTGAGAAGAGATAAGCCTTATGAACCACAAGTAATTAAAGCCTGTTTTTAATAGCACACTAAAATCACTGCAGTCATCAGAATTTTTGCCCAATTCCAAAAACTGCATTTGTCATTAGGAGTGAAGACGTTTCAGAGGCAAAAGCTGGCAAGCAGCAGCAGCTAGGCTGGCACGGGCAAGCACAGCGCTTGGCCGCTGGGCCTGAAGCCGAGGCACATTTACCGAAGGGTGCAGAAGCGCTGTTCTAATTTTTGCTGCCTTGTTTTGTTGCTGAAGGACTTGGGCCCTTCTTCTGTTGTCTGTGGTGATTCAGCAAAGGAAAGGAGAGGACAAGGAACGTGCAGAACAGAAAATTTATTATTAAAACAGCACGTGTGTCATGCATCCTTGTTGTAGTAGCTCAATCAGGACCTAACAAATTGCATTAGAGCCAGAATCAGGGCAACTGCTGATTCTTCATTTACTGCATTTGTGACCCAAATGTTGCTACAAAAACAGAAATGGGGTTGATGAAGTAACAGAACTGACCATGGGGTTGTTTTATGTGTCTTGAAATATATGCAAATAAGGATACAAATTAAACGGTTTCTATTAGAAATTGCATGTTTAAGAGGGGAGTAACTGAAGTTTGCTCCAGGTCATGTCTTCTATGTCTGCAGATCATTTTTTCTCCCAGGTCAAGGAAGTGATGAATACAAAGAGGATATGAAACTCTTTGCAAGGTTTTGCTACAAAATAATTGATCTTTCATGTGAGCAATAAAGAATTCAACCACTGACCCTCAATTTCTGCTACTGAGAGCCTGCAAAATGCTATCTGGTTAATGATAATTAGTCAAATCCAGCAAAAGTAACAATTAAGCTTTATCTAGCCTCAGTCCAGCCTCACAGTCAACACTGGCACGGAGTAGCCGCTGACAAACACGCTCTGCAGCACAAAGTCCTGCCCAGGTTTCCATGCCCAGAACAGAGTCTGAAGCCAGCATGAAGCAGCACAACCAAGCCAAGCAATAAGCATATATTCCAGGAGCTCCGTTAAACACAGATTTGGTAAAGTATTTCCTTGCTTTTATTTCAGCCACTGTTGCTCACTCCTTTCCCTCCACCCAAAGGCTCTGTTTGCCCAGCAGATTGGCTCTCAGGTCTTTTCCTCTGCAGATACATGTGCGTTCATGCAGGTGCTCCTCAACTAGCAAAGGGTTCTTCGAGTGAAGCACTGGCAGTGGTGCTTGAAAATGCTAGCAGTGGTGGCTGGAAGCTCATTTGCTTCAGGTAATTGTGAAGGTGCATTCAAATGTGGTTCAGATATAGCTGAAGAAAAACTCATAATCTAAACTAGGGGGAGAAATAGCATGATGCAGATGATGACAGACTCATATGCAGATGAAAACCCAGTGAAGCAAAGTACATCCAAGACACAGAGTCCTGCCCTGCCCCTCCTCTTCCCTGTAGGTGATGGTTTGGATGCACTCCTGCCTTTGGTCTGAAAAGTGTAGATCTAGTAAGGAGCACAGTGCATTTTCATCCTCGCTGCATCCCACTGTTTCCGCTGTCACTTCTATTCCTGTATCCTCGCCTGAAACTGATACCACTCTGAATTCACTGCAGCAATCACAACTGTTACCTTACTCTGAAAACCGCATCTGTCATCAAGAGCTGAAGAGTTTCACAGACGAACGTTCCTGTGTAGCAGCAGTCGGTTTGGCACAGGCAAATAAACCATTTGGTCTGTTTCCATGCTTATAGATTAAAGCTCCTGTTAACGAGCATGCAGAAACTTCGCTGTAATTTTTTCAGCCTTGTTTTGCTGCTAAAGGAGCTGAGCTTTTCTTCTGGTGTCTCTGGTCAGTGGCTTTCCAGAGGAAAGAGGACGATGATGGTAAAGGTTCCATGCACTCCTTATGGGATCAGGGCCCTCCAAATAGAGGGCTGGAGAGGTCAGAGGGCTGGAGAGGTCAGTGGCAGCAGTTTTCAGACACTGTTGCCTACTCATAGCTGCCAACCCTGACAGTGTCCCTCTGCACCCACACTATTTAATCAGTAAGAGACAAATGCAGAGTCAAAATGGTACTGAGGATTATTTCCTGTCCCCTTTGGTGCACCATGCACCACAGCTTGAAGACCATCATCTAAAGGACAAAACAAAAAGAGTCTGAAAGACTGGAGACTGGATGTCTAAGTGCAGCTTCTCCGTGTATTTGATATGAGGTCTTCAGCAAATAAACCAAGCCTTTTATTTTTTCATTTCTCACTATGTAAGCAGACTTACTCATGGGATGTCAGGCATATGAGCCAGGGTGATGAGCCAGATAGCTGGTTGAGAAGGAGGGAGGTGGAAGATGGCAGGCACCACTGGGTGCACCAGGACATGGACACGTGGGGACTGGGCAAGTGTTGGGAAAACCAGGAACCCTTCAATGATTGCTGTAGGGTGAGGATACAGAAACAGACATGAAGATGGAGAGAGCTGGATGCTTCTCTGGGTTTTGCATCTGCATATGCCGGAGTCCTTCTTCCTTTCCACTGCATCATTCTGTTTCTCCTAGCGGTTTGAAGTATGTGTTTCTGCTCAGTATTATTATTTCCTGGCACCTTTCTCATCTGACATCTTTCTCATTTTCTCTGTCCTATACGGCATGGCTTTCCTTTGTTTCACCAGCTTCTCTCATTTTTCTCCCCAGCTTTGTTCCCTGTCTGTTCCTGCACTAATTTATCCTGTTGGCTGGCCATTATGTAAAATATTGTGGGAACAGGATGTTCCCTTGATACGTAATTAAGGATAGAGTGCGAACAGCTGATCTTCTGGCATTTTCCCCAGTGGAAAAAAAAAAAAAAAAAAAAAAAAAAAACCTTTTTCCATTGCATGTCTATTTTAGATGAAAATTGTACTGGACAGAAGTCAGGCGGTGCAGTGGCAGGTTGAGTATCCCCCAAAACCTTCATTCTTCTCAGGCTTGGATAAGGAGCATTCTCAAAGTCAGCTTCATGCACTGGTATTTTCATGGTTCCCTCAAAATTAACACATGCAAGAGGAGTTAGTGAGGATAGAAATCAATCTGCTTTGGCAGTGGGGAGCCAAGGAATCTTTCAGTGAAAAAGAATGCACAGTGGTGGGTCTGTTATGGAGACCTGGCTTCTTGTGGGGTTTGAGCTTCTTCTCCAAGCAAACCCATAGCCTCCAGGGGTACCTGTGGTGTGAGGAGGGGAAGGTATATGTCCAGAGAAAACTTGCTATGAATGTGACTTTGAGAAAGTTGTGTGGATGGTGACCAACCAACTCAACATGAACTCTCGAGACTAGGCAAAGACAAATGTGTGACCTCTGGATCTACAAATGGAAGAGAAGGATGAAAAATTTGACCAGGTCCACAGTGAAGTGTGAGCGTTAGCAGTTTGGAAAATGTCAAGACACTTGTGGGAGTTCTCAGGTCGTTAAACAGAGGTTAAGCACTAACTTCTTCATGAGCTTTTCTTACTTAACCAGAGAAAGGACACTCAAACACCTATTTTTAGTCTAAATACAGTCCAATAGAAGATAAAGATGTGTAAATTTACTGCTAAGAGGAGTTAAGCACTGTAGCATGTTAATAGTGCTTAAGGTACCTGCTCCATGACCAGAATTTTTAAAGAAAATATTAAGTGCCTGTCTCAGTGCTGCCAAATGATTCAGACAGTGATTCATCTGGGATTGTCCGCCAGCCCGCGCTGTGCCACATGACAGACTAGATAATTACAGTGATCCTTCCAGGCCTTGTACCCCATTGCGCATGCTGAATAAGTGTGTTATGGGACTGCCTGGCATCAGGCGGTGCATGGTGGATGTATATTTACAGCATTCAAAAAACGTGTATGCTTTTTAGTGGGTGGGATCTGAATCAGAAACAATCTGCTGCAAACTTCATAGGGCGAAGGAGTATGCTGAAAGCCCACGCAGGAGTGAGCATGCAAAACATGAGTAAAAGCACATGGCACAAGGGCCACAGGCCGAAGATTGCTGCTTGGCTGCTTCCTCAAGTGCTGCACCCTGCTCAGCATCCAACCCAGCCTGGCAGCCTGGGCCATGTTGCAGGGCACCATCACTGCTCTGCACAAACATCAAGTGATCAACCTGCTTAGCTGAACAGATGCCAAAAAGCAATCAGAAAAGACTGAGAAGTATATCAGGCTTTATTCTCTATCAAAGTATTCACACCCTTTGCTGTATTTCCCCTGATTTGCTAAATATTTCATAGTCTGCATGTTAAACAGGGATTTTAGGAACCAGATATGCTGCTAGAGCATGTACTGATCATGAGGGACACAAGCTATTGTCATCATCCCCTCTGCTCTTGGAAATTGTGAAAATGTCAGAGTAGGTTAATTTTGAGCTGCATAATGTATTTGACCTACCCCTCTCACTCAGATGCATTTGAAATTATTCAGACGATCCCAAGTAAATCTTGCAATGAACACTAAATTCCCAATGCTGTTGATTTATGTTTTTATTGCCCTAAATGATTATAACTGCAGAACACTGTTCAGTAGGTCAAGCATTCTCTTTGCTTAATTAATATTTGCCACAGCCAGTAACCTGAATTGCTTCAGTGAATAAAACTAGACATATGCAGCCTGTAAGCTTCATGGAGCTAGAATGATATTTACACTTCCTTTGCATCCTGCATTAATCCTCCATCACATCCTGAGACAAATACAGTGAGTATTTTACTTTGGGTCAGTTGGAGAAAAGCACAGAATCTGAAAGTTACTAAAAATTCTCTGCTGCTGTGTCACCTACAAATAACCAGATGCGTAGTCACAAATATATGCACGGTGTCACCCCCTCACTGGACCCCTTGTCCTTTACCTTCTAGCAGCTCCATTTTGCCTGTGATGTTGGTTGGTGCTTACGTTAAAAACTGCAGCATAAGGCTTTAATTTCAGGGAGAAAGAGCTAAGGGATTTTGTCCTACAGATAAAGACACACTTGAGCTCCCTCTAACTTAAATTTCCTAACAATCGTGGCTTCAATCCTGCAGACAACCAACAGCAGCGCTTCGCTGCCGAGAGGCCCTGGGTGTCTCCAAGAGCAGTGGTCCCAGTCCTGAAGTCCAGCATCTCCGGCAGGTCTCAGGTTTCTAACAGTTCCAGTGAGGCACCTAATGCGTTGTGAGATGCCTCGTCGTAACGGCAACACCCTCTGGGCAGGTCTGAGTGAGTGGAGTACTGTACAGACACATATTTCAGTGTGCTGGTGGATTTATTGGCATCCCACTGTTGTCCAGCCCCACCAGCAGGGCTGGCTCTGTGCTGATAAAGCCACTCCATGCAGACAAGGCTCCATTGGTAGGCAGAGCTGATCTGTGCCAACCCACGTACGGCATATAGTTGAGTGTTGCCTGCCTCTTGCTGGGGACAGGACAATTTTCATGCACCAGCCCCTGAACAGACATGTTAATTGTCTGGGATCTTGCAGGGGAAAGGCAATTTTGGCATATGTTTAAATTCTCCATCAATAGAAGCCTTAATAACATCTACATCACACCACACAGCAGAACATACCTTGCCTCCTCGTTTTGCTCCTCTGCTTCCCTTTATTTATTTTCATGGACAAATTCACAGCCTTTTCTATCTCTCAGGAACTATTCCTTGCAACCTTTAACTCTTCTTCCATGATGTTTCCAATCACCCAGCAAATTCTGCTGCTTTCTTGTCTCATTTGTTCTTGCTTAGTTGCCTTCTTGATTGAATTCTTCATGTTTGGCCCCTAAGGGAATACCTGTTTTCTCACTTTCTTCCACGAAGGGAACAGGGAGCTGGATAGTGTGGGATGAAGGAGAAAGGCACGGAAGTTTCTTTTTGCAGGCAGGGAGGTCACTGTGACATTACGAGATTTGCCAGTTGTTTTGCACCCCTCCTGAACAGACACTTCTTGCAAATACCCCACACTTATCCTTTGCCTCTCCAGTCAATCTGCATCTTTTCATCATATTTGGATGGCAATCTCTGCATTTCAAGTGCATGGCCCTCCATAGCCTGATTTCCAATAAATCCTAGTCTTTAGTCAGTCAGTACTTTTCTGTGAATGCTCAGTACTACCTCTGAGCTCGTCTCTTTACATCAGCTTCATCCTGACAAATTTCTTCAGGGGATTTCCTTTAAGTAAAACATCAGGTTGTGTCATGTCTGCTCCTGGACCATTGCTCAGACAATTTACATTTAGCGAAACTGCATTTCTCATCAGGTCATCAGGCTTTCTTTCCCCTTCATATTTCTACCAAATTGGTATTGTGGATTGTGCTAACCCAAAAATGACCATCAAAAAACCTCCTGGAGTAATAAATGTGCAACAAGATCCTCCTTGTCATGAGAACAGTTTGTTGTAACTCCTACATCTCTCTCTGGCCTGCTGCAAAATGCAAGTATTGCAAAGATCTTCTGTTGAATGCAAACATATTTTTTAACTTTATACCAAACATATTTTTCTTCTGCTTTCCTTGCTCTTCTTTTACTCAGGCCTCTGTTCCTGTGAGTGACTGTGAGCCTTCATCTCCCATTATCGTCAATGGGCAAGTTGTGAAAATACATCAACATGTCCCTAATAAGGCTGGGAACAGGAGGAGGTATTTATCCCTGCGCTTTCTAACAAACCCAGAACTCTATCTACAAAAACAACATCATGTCAGCGGAAAAGAAAATAGCTTTCCTAACTGCATTTCTGGTTAAAGTATTTCAGGAGAAGGTACAGCTGTAACAGTCAGATGGAGACTTTTGAAAAAGTGATAGAAACAAACTTAATGAAAGTCAAATTAAAAACTGCACATAATATCTTTTTTTCAAGACTTTGGAGTCAGTACTGCTAACCTGGACATGTTTACTTTCAAAAAGTAAAGGGATGTTAGTACCACAGCTAAAATAAAGTTGTTTAATAGAATATATACTGTTTAGCAGATAAAGAATAAGTTACAGGAAAAATTCATCACACTCAGGGAAACATTCAGACAGAACACTATTTCTGCTATGGCAACCCAGCATATACAGAAAGCAGAATCTGACTGAAATGGGTAACTTCCTTTAAAAGTTTACTAAATGCAGAGGTAGAGCAAGTAGAACATGATGTTTCTCAGGAAATAAATCATTATGGGAAAGGAAAAAAGAGCTCTTTATTACTTTAATTGCTGTGGACATAGATTTACTCTGCTTTTCTGCTCTTCTGAATGTTATGAGAAAGGGGCTTGTTGCAGTGAGGCTGTGTTCCTTTGCAAGCACCACTTGTGGAGAACTAGATAGAGATCAGGCTGAACTCTCAAGCCAGGCGATGAAGAACAAAAGAGAGGCTGGTCTGTGGACCCCTTTAGCCTGGCTGAGTGCTGTCAGGAATAGATGCTAACAGAACAGGAGAGGGGTAAGCGATACAGCGATACTGAGCTCAAGTCTGCAGCTCGGAGATTTTCTGACATTGAACTTTTACGTTGGTGTGTGGAATAAGGTAAAATTACATATGCAAAGAATGAGAATGATTTTAATGGGTAACTCCCCAGTGGATGGTCCTGATGAATCTAGAGGCACAGTTAAATCTCATATACAATATCAAAAACAAGGCATTAATGCTGTTCTTCACTGTTAGTGACTCTTTTCCTACTGACATCTATATAATCACTATCTGTGCAGCATATACAGTGGAGCTGTCATTCTAGTGATGTTCTGTGGCCCCGTAAGGAATCAGGATCCTGGCCTTTGCACAAACACAATTAGAAGATAATACTTTCCATCTATCAATTCACACATCTCTTTCACTGAAACAATAGACCATATAGCAGGAAATAAAACAAGTACCAGGACTGGTTGTGAAGGGAAACTGTCCAGTTTTCTGGGTAGTGATTTGCTGGAAGTCGTCGTTTTATAACAGGATCAACAAAGCATCTTTCCTTGAGCATCAGTCAAGACTTTTCAGTGCAGATGAACAAAACTGGCAGTGAGTTGAGAACAACAACTTGCTGGCAATGGGGGAAGTTGAACCTTGGCCATTTTGTATTGAGCCTTTGACAGTATGATCCCACTTTTCCTCAATCCGCTTTGTTTTACTCTGAAGGTACTGCAGCTCCCACCAGGGCCCGGCCTGGAGCACCATCCACGAGACGTTGTCAGTCCCCTTGGTCAGAGCTCCAGGAAGATCTAAGGGGATGAGCACTGGACATTGGGCTTCAGGAGGCAAACTGCTGGGACATGCCCCATTGGAGGAGGATGCCCAGAAGAGATACTGGGAGCTGGACTGGCCCCACACCAGACTGCTGCCTGGCCTCCGAGCACCATGCAGGATGGTCTCCCTGCGGGTGATGGCAGGTACCACCACGGCTGTTTTCAGTGCTGGGATGATGGAGGATTGCAATACCAATGAGGTTGTGGAAATCAGAAATAGTGTATCAGAAATAGTTTGTATCAGAAATAGTGTGGCCAGCAGGACTAGGGAAGTGATTGTGCCGCTGTACTCAGCACTGGTGAGGCCGCACCTTGAGTATGAGCCAGTTTGGGGCCCCTCACTACAAGGATACTGAGTTGCTCAAGCATGTCCAGAGACGAGCAACAAAGCTGGTGAAGGGACTAGAAAACAAGACTTTTGAGGAGCAGCTGAAGGAACTGGAGCTGTTTAATCTGGAGAAGAGGAGGCTGAGGGGAGACCTCATTGCTCTCTACAACTACCTGAAAGGAGGTTGCAGCAAGGAAGGTGTCGGTCTCTTTACTCAGGTGACAAGTGATAAGATGCAAAGCAACAACAGCCTCAAGTTGGACCAGAAGAGGTCTAGATTGGACATCAGGAAGAATTTCTTCATGCAAAGTGTGGTTAGGCATTGCAACAGGCTGCCCAGGGGAGTGGTGGAGTCCCCATCCCTGGAGGTATTTAAAAGACGTGTGGACGTGGCACTAAGGGACATGGTTTGGAGGTGGACTTGTAGTGTTAGGTGGATGGTAAGACTTGATGGTCTTCTCCAACCTAAATGATTCTCTGATTCTGTGAAATCTAACCTCCATTTCATGAAGCTTAATGTAGCCAACACAGCAGCACTGAAAGCTCTCAGTCATTAATATCTAGTTAGCGTCAGGATCTGCTTGCACAGAAGCATACACTGTCTTCCATAGTCCACTGTTAAAATCTTAAGGACTTATTCATTAATGAATTTGAGATGCTTTACTCCTTTCACCCTCTATGAAAAAGAATTGTAGTGCACAATGACACTGGTTTTCTCTTGGAGCACCTGTAAACATGGGCTGCTGCAAGTCCCAGATCAGAGGGGATGCTCTGCCTTTGCTTTCTATCAGCATTAGCAGCAGTGGAAGGATGGTATTTGCTGGCATGAGAATTCTATAAAAACATCACCAGAATATTAAACCTAGCAAGAAGAGGGAGGGCTATGAAGACTGCCATTATTTGACTGTTCTGTGGTGCCTATCCAGAAATATCACACAAAATACTGAGTGAAAATGGGAACTTGTATCCCACAACAAATCCCAATATTTTAAATTCCAGGTATTACACAGAATCAGAGCTGAACAAGAGAAAGTTCAAGATTTTTGCAAAAGAAATTTCAGAAATTGACCACGGGCCATTCTGGGGAACCCCCCTCAGTTACCATGGCACTTCATGCCCAACGTCCAGCTGATGGAGGAAGAGGCACCTCCAGAGGGTGGTTTCTCTCGCCCTGAGGCAGGTGTCCAAGACAGCTGAAAGACATCACCCTTGTGGGGTCCATGCCTTCCCTCTGCTGACAGAAAAGGGGATGGGGGTGGATGACACAAACCCAGCAGTGACAGCAGACAAGGAAAGCCTTTGGCCCGGGTTTTCTGTAGGTGTTCCGTTTGATTTTTCCCCCATTTCCCTTCAGCTGGCCTCCTACTCAAAGGCATCCAGATAGTGCAGAGCAGTTCGCTCTCTTGCTCTTCTATCAGTCATGGGGAAGGACCAGTCATTTCCATGCTGTAATGACAAAAAAAACTTGCTCCACCTGATCACAGTTCTGAAAGCACCTCATTGCTTTAGTTAATTACATATACTCGGGATGTCTTGCCATTGCAGCTAATCCCCCGCAAAGCACAAACAGCTCAGTCCAGCTGGTGGATACTCATAACTACCTAACATTTATTCAGTCTGACTCTCAAAGCAAAAGCTACCTTGTAGTTAGAGCAGCTCTCCACCAGTCTGTTTATTGCAGAATAGCTCAGCTAAGTGCTAATAGAAGAAGTCTTTCATTACCAGTGTATTCACAGGGATTTAAACACCAATTGAAGTAATTAATTCCTTGTCCACTACAGACAAAACGAAACACTACTAGCGATTGGCAATGCATGGAAGAATATTTTCATTAAAAACTGAATATATGCGTTTACCAATTTTAATTAGAGTGGCATCATTTGCATTGCTATAGTTAAAGGCCTATTGGTATTTCTGGTATAAATAGGCATTTATCATAACTTCTCAGTATGCATTTGCACTGAGATAGAACATGATGGAATGTATCAGGCTATTTTGAAAATGTTTTTTTTAGATGTTAATTTAATACATTTTCAGTGTAAGCACAAATTTAAGCCCAGCTCTGAGAGGAATTAAGTGTTCCTACTGTAGAGCTGTGTTGTATTAGAAAATCCTTTTAGCATTAACCAAATGAGTTTCCTGCCCTGAATAACATTTTCTGAGTTTTCAGGGTTTTTTTTTTCCTACTCTCTGTATTAGGATGAGGCCAAGACCCTCCCAAAGTTATTAACAACAACAAGTACCAGCAGAAAAATAAACCTTGCCTTAAAGCAGCTAGTGAATGCCAGCTCTTGAGGCACAGCTTTTGGCAGATTCAGGCAAAAAAAATTACTTCTGATCTTCCACACACTCAATGCACAGATCGCTAAGCTCTTGTGCTGGTGCATCCCTATGTTACCCTTCACAGAATCACAGAATCACAGAATCACAAGGTTGGAAAGGACCTTCAAGATCATCTAGTCCAACCATCATCCTATCACCAATACTACCCACTAAGCTACTAAACCATACCTTGTAGCACCTTGTCCAGGTGCCTCTTAAAAACCACAAGGGTCGGTGACTCCACCACCTCCCTGGTCAGGCTGTTCCAGTGCCTGACCACCCTCTGAGAGAAAAAGTTTTTCCAGATATCTAATGTTGATGTCTTCCCTAAAGATCCTCCTCACTTAGGATGTCAGCTCTAGCTTTGTACAGAAATTTCAACTGTGAGCCAAGTTTTCCCAGCACCTTGGCATTTGCAGCCAGCTGGAGCCCCAGCTTCTCTCTGCTTCATCAAGCTCCTCTGTGCACACCTTGGGATGCTTATTTATGCTTTTGGGGGAAACACCTCTCTCCAAGAGACATTCCAAAGAGATAAGAAATCCTATGGTGCTGTCATTTCTGCTCCTTTTCTTCCACCCACACCCACTATCTCATTAACTTTTTTAATTTGTATGAGTAGTAAGGAGAGGCCATAATCATTTACGAGCACTGTTATGCCAGATCCCGTGGGAGAGTGTCCCAGCCCTCGGTGTGCTTGTGAGCAGAGGCTATAAAGCTTTACTTATGAATTAAACGCCCGGGTTTTGGGCATGCATGCTGATGAGCATCCTCGTCCCCACTGCACCAAAGTACCAGTTGTAAAGGTGTAGTCAGCTCCAAGTGGAGCGCAGAAAACTGGCCTCCTTGCAGCAAAGCGGTGTGTGCTATGTACCTGCCTAGGTTTGTGCAGAAAGAGAGCTCACAGAGTACCTGTCCCAGCTTAAAACGACTCCTGAGCTGAGGAAGGTGAAGTCCAAGCAGATGCAGCAGAGAGAGGCTGAGGAAAGACAAGCTGGTCAGGAAAATCATCTTTCTTCCCTTCACACATCTCCTTGGCAAATATCGTTACTCAGGGTTTCATTTAGAGGATGCCTTGTTTGGGATTTTTCAGACATTTATTAGACAAAAATACTTAGGAATTTTAATGAAAGCTCCCATTTCATCAGACACAGAGCAAATGAAAACATTTCATTCCACTCTCCCCATTTCCTCTGTTTACAGATAGCAACGAAGCGATGCACCCATGCTTACACAGGACATCTACACCCAACCCAGGACCTGAACCTGTTCCTGAGGTTTCACCTAGGGTTCTATCCAGATCTTTCCTTTTTTCTCCAGATGAGCCAAAAGAGGATTAAATACAGGTTCTGCTGGCACAGAACCCCCAAAGGCAAACAATTTTTAACTACTGAGCCACTTGCATCCCTTTCAGGCTGAAGGAATATAATCCAAAGCCCATTTTGCGTTTCTGAACTCTCAGATTTACTGTTATATTACACACTTGCCCAGTCTGAGAAGCCCATTACAATTTTTTTGCTTCCACTCTTGCCTCATGGATGCAAAGATCAAGCCTCATCACTGCAAGAGGAAACTTGGACAACTACTGGACAGTGTCCCAGCAGAAGGAAGCCGGAGCTCCCATAGCATTGCATCACCCCCATCAACATCAGTGCCTTTTAGAAACAGAAATAGCAAACTCCTCTATTTACTAAGTGATAAACATGCAAATTAAAGTTTGGGGTTTCTTCTCGGGCTTGCTAGAAGCTATTTTTCTCGCTCCAGATACAACTGTAACACACTGCCAACACAAAGCAACTTTCTGTTATCCATGCTGATTGTCAGATGCACACCAAGCCTTCACCATCCACATCCATGCTATGCTTACAAATGCTTACAAATCACAGCACTAAGAACTGGGAGACAAGCAGGACATATCTCGGATTTCCATAAGCTATAAGGCACAGATCGCTCAAGGAACAGCCTGATAGATCATAGTGGCACGACTTCTCTTCCATTACCAGCTTCAATAAGTAAGTTATTTTTGGCTGACACTGCTCCCAGCTTTGTCAGCTCGGACACTGCTCAGCTGGTGTGCTCTCATGGTGCCAGCTGAGTCAGTGTGATTTTAGGGAGCTACTGCTGGTGGGTGAGGATGGCAACTAGCCATGCACATACCCTGAGGGCATCCCAAGGGCACAGCATCATGAAAGATGGCTGCATAACACGATACTCAGGTAGTGGCTTTGCTGGACCTCTGGCTCCATTCCTACTGTTAAATGAAGCGTCTGGTTTGACACCAGCACTCACTGCCTTGTGAGCAATCAGCTGAGTGAATGGGAGCAAAACAGTGCTGGAATTTGGATTTTGCTACTAGGGTAGCCAAAATTCTGTGGCTTGTCATATTCATGTCATATATCAACCACAAAGGTCACCTTCTAGCCAAGTTCCTGATCTCAGGAAGCTCATCCTGAACTTGGCAGAGGAAATCTTTGTTGGCAGCATGGAGCTGAAAGGGCTGCACTGGCAATTGGCAGCTATTTGTAAGTAACATGAAGGGTGAAATGCAAAAAATCGCATTGTGAAGTGGATCTGCCTTCTGAACAGAAGGGAATGACAGAGCAGGAGACGGTCATGAAGGTTCAGAACATGGGTGTCTCATTCACGTCCAGTAAAAGAGAGAGCTGCAGAAAAGAGCAATTTGTAGTTGAGAAGCAAGTAGCAGCAGCAAGCACCAGTAGGCTACCTGGAGTCTGCTGGAAACATACATGAGAAATGCAGAGTGGGTGACAGAGCGGCACAAAGAAGGAAGCAAAAACAGTTTGCATGAGAGGCAAATCTGCCTATCCCTCCCAATTTGTCCCCCATCTATTTTACTTGAGGAGTGAGATCCACCTGCATGTTAATAGGGAAGATATCCACTTTGCTTTAAGTAGGATTGCTAAATGACCAGCAGCACCTTTATAGCATCACATTAAGGCAAAGGCAAGTGATGATCCTGCATAAATACAATTGAATAAATAAAGAAATAGCTAGGTAGACAGAAAAATAAATATTAATCTCTAAGAACCTGGGTTTTTTTTTTTTGTTTGTTTGTTTGTTTGTTTTCTGACTACCATGTATGTATCTGTAAAATTCTAATTGGTACAGCCTTAATGCACACTCTTCTGCTAGGCACCTAACTGTGAATGCTACTAAAGTTGTTTGTGCATCTAACTACTCCTCTGCATCTGTACGTCACTTATTATAAAGGGGTTTGTGTCATTAACTGTGCTATGTAAAAGAGCTGGTTGTGGGTGAATATTGTAGGCATTTAAAAAAATAAATAAATAAATAAAAGAAAATTCCTCAGGGCGCACAAAGAGCAAGCTCCAGTTTTGCTCACACTGGGCTTCCCCGGCTCTTTGCCAAATCTGTGGCAAACGCTCTTGCGTGGCCTGTCAGCACGCCCCGAGTGAGGGCAGCCCCTTTCCAGCAGCCTCAGCCGCAACTCGTGCTCTCACCAGCAAGCTGCTGGGACCTCAGGGATGGCAGGATGCCCCGGGGGTGGAAAACAAAAGGGAGACCGTCGGGTTGTCTGTCACTGCCAGTGTTTTTAAAGACCTTATTAAATCTCTGATTAAATTCCCCCAGTTGCAACACGGTGTGTGGAGGGACAATTTCCACACCGTACACGAGGTAAGTGTGGCTGTTAACGGGGTGGGAGGAAGCACAGGGCTTGTCTCCCTGCCTGCTCACCTTATTGCCCTCACATGCGTCCGCATGAGTTGACCATGTCAAGGTCCCCTCCCCGTGTACAGACAGCCTGTGCAAAGCTGTTGCTAATGGTGTGCCCCGTCCCCTTCCTTTCTGCATCCTGAGGACTGACGTGACACTGCAGAGGGACCAAGGTCCTCCTGAAATTGCATTAGTTTGCTTAGCACCTTAACCACTTACCAGTACCCCAAACTGCTGTACCTGGTGTCCGTCAGGCAACTATAGCGAAACAAGAAACTCCTCTGTTCGTTGAAAAGATCCCTTCTGTGTTGCGAAGGATATGATGGCCCATTTCTAAACTCCTGTTTTTCCCTTGTAATATATGATCTATACTACAGTCTTTACATTTTGACCTACACCAAATATCACTTCTATGCGAACGACTGTTCTACTCGTGTTTTGTGGTCAAAAAACTGCCCCGCAATACAGTAACTGCCTAGTCATCTTAGCCAAGCTTTTCAACAGAATCATTGCTGAAAAGGCATGGAGAAGAGAAAAACTGATTTGCCTGAATGCTTCTGGTTTTTCTTGTTGTTTCTTGTTTCTATGAGGGATGTTTTGTGCCACACCAACAAAGTTGAAAAGGATGGGGTGAAAATAATTAATTTTTAACCACTTTCCCACATAAAACGTCAAGAGATCCAGAACTTAGTTGGTAACACTAGAGAAAACCATCCACATTAGCTCTGCAATTTCTTTACTCACCAACTGTTTTTGTGTTCATGATGGATGGAAATAACATATTTTGGGAATAATAAAAAAAACAAAACACATCCAGGTAGGAAGATGAAGCCTGAAGTGCAAGTATATGATAACAAATCATTGTGTATTGGCACTATTCCTATTGTTTGTTAGCTATGATGTAGCTACAGACCTCCTTCGGGGACCTCTCCTTGGCCTGCAATTGTCATCCTAAGAGCATCCTTCTCCCCCTGCTCTTTGTTCTCCCACCAACAGCAGCTCCTTTCAGAGCCTGCAGAAGGAGGCATCTGTGGGTGGATCTGAAGGCTGAGCGCACCCGCATCAGTGTCAGAGTGGCCCGAGATGGCCATGAAGTCACATTCGCTTCTCCCTCTGTTCTGCAGCAGTACTCCTTAAAATGTTCTGCTTCACTCGTACCCACGGGTTTACTATATTTTAAGGTGTGCCTTCAAGACGTGCCACAGCCACAGCAGCTAACAGCTTTGCCCATGGTGCGAGAAACCATTTGCTCACCATTCCTCCCAAATGGAGGGCTGAGCTGAACTCCCTAGGCTGTTCCCATCCGGCGGAGCAGGGAGAGAAGGTAAACCTGGGTATGAAATGCCTCCATCAGCAGAAGAGGAGAGACATGTCCTGGGTGAAGCTGTGCTCACGCAGCATGAAGGCAGGCACTGCAGGGACAGAAAGCAAGCGAAGGTCTGAGCCTCCAGCTCAGCGAAGCAGCCAGGCCCACATGCAAAAGCCAACCCCAGGGTTTTTACAATTCCCACTTAGGCATCGTCAAATCGAAGTGCACAACTGGCTAACAAATCCTTCCAGAGTAATAGGTGATATTAAACGAGATAGAGGCAGTGAATTTGGGTTAGCCGTCATGCAAAGCTAAGATAACTGTAAGTGGTGTTTCTACAGCCGAAGTGTGAACATGCAGAGAACTTTTTTTTTTTTTTTTAGTTAAAAATGTTGCTGTAATTTAAAGGAAGTAACTGGTTACGGTGCTTTGTGCAGTGCTGTTTACAGCATCATTAAATCTCCCCTGAAACCTCACTATTGGAAAGCGGGTTTAGCCAGGGCTCATTCTGAGCCCAGACTGCTATACAAAATTGTCTGCTTTATTCGTACAATGATGCCTAAAATGTTCAGACCTCGGTGCTTCAAATCAAGCATCCCTCTATTTACATTCCTAAATTAGAGTACATTTGATATTCATGACTTGCTTACCTGCAGCAGACAGACTGGGTTATTCATATGACCCATCCCATCCCATCTCAGGCGAGTTTACTGTAATTAAATATTCCCCATTTCCAGCAGCACACAGAACCCTCTGCAATGTAATCCCGGCCGGAGGTTTCGGCACTTCTATTCAGCTATCTCAGCTGGCATCTAACCATCAGACAGTCAGTAGCAGGAGGGGGGCTTAAAAAATCCTCCTAAACATTTATGCAAATTTAATCAATTGCTTTTCTTGTTTTTTATAAAAACTAAATATTGGAATCTGTGTGAGGGGTTAACAGAGGGTCAAGTTATGAGTGTGCGGAGGGATTATCCCACTCTGCAAGCAAAGAAAAATGTAAAGTTCTGAAAGTATTTAAAATATATTTCAGGGATGAGGGGAGACTATTTCTCTTGCGAATTTTGCCCTGTTAGAGTCACTCACCACTTCACACTTGGTGCCCATGGCAAAATTTTACCTGTTTAGGCCCCTTTGTAGGTAGAGACGTTTTTGCAGTTCACTGAAGAACTAGGAAGCTTTGAGATATAATTACTCGCTTTGCTGAAGCAGTGACCTCCTCCATCTCCCCTGGTTCCTGGGGCTCCCCACTCTCCTGCAGGTCCCAGGGAGCTCGTCTGAGCTGTGGTGGTGGTCACTGGGACATGTTCCTTCCACGCCAGTTCCTGCACACCAGTCCCATCAGCTCATGCTCTCCCTCCTGGACTGAGACATCAACATCTTCTGCTACAGCTTTGACCAAGGCTTTTCCCTCTTCTACCCCTCGCTCTGTTTTCAGGTTGACATTTGGTCTGTAGAGATAAACACATTAACAACAGACAGCCATGAGCTGTTCCCGTTTCTACAGAGCACTTCCAACATGTTCTGCTGCCCAGGTTTTAAATATTGCCACATTGGAATTGGCTACTGGCACTGAAATCGCTCTTACTGTCTCCTGCTGCTGACCTGGTGTTCTAGGACACAGGTCTCAGGACCATTTTAGCCCATTTATGATTGCATCTAAGATGGAGTTAGGAGCTTCTGATGCCATGTAAGGGAAAGAGAGAGATGAGCAGTTCACATGGTCTGTGGATGCTGGACCCTGGCTGCTGAGGACATCTAACAATGCTTGCTACAAATGCATAACAGCATTTGAAGATGGGACCAGGGTGCTGGGTTCCTCTACACCCAGGTCCCCATGACGGCCAGGGAAAGTATCCAACCACAGGACCAGGTTTGATTCATGTGCTGTGTTCTGAGCAACAGGTTGGCTTATTGCCCTGATTTCAGCTGTGGGCAAGCAATGCATACCCCTTTATCCCTGTTATCACTTCTCCCTTTTCTTGTCCCTCCTTTTCACCAGTCTTGAACCTCCCTTTCTCCATCCATCTTCCCCCAAATGGACAACCCTGCCTGAGTTACCTTCTCCCCCTTGGTCACAGTACTGCAACACCCATACCTAACTCTGGTATTTCTGGTGGAGTTTTGTAGGCAAGCTCAGCTGTACATTCGGTTGCTGATATGGTGACCAAGGTGCTGTGGATCTTGCAACATTGTGCCCCCAGCAGCACGCACATATGAAGCAACTTTGGTCTCTGACACAAAAGTTTGCACACAGGGCAGTCCTTTCTCTCCTTGGTCAGGAAAGTGTTACTGCTAATGAGCTACTGGGTGCCTCGTGGAGGCAATGGTAGGGGAAGAGGTTTATTCTTCTTTCTCTGCAGCTGTTCACCCCTTAAACAGAAGGTATGGAACTATAAATATTGTGTAATTGAATCTTACTTGATGTACTGTATCTTGCCAGTGGCACTGCCTTTTCTCTCAGCCACATATCTTTCAGCACTTGCTGCCGTGATTCCACATTAATACCCCGCCTGCTGCTGGAATGTGCTCTCACATCAGCAGATCCTTCCAGCAATAACACTATTAAAAATAATGAAATGCCAGGTTGCGCTGCTGTGCATCTAGATCCATTATGGAAATGTGCTTCAGGACCATAGCAGCCCGAGCCAGTCCTCCGATTGAGCCTTTGGAGGTCAAAGATGCAGATAAAGACATTTATGTTTTCAAATAGCACCTCAGTTCCTGTCCATTGCTCACCTTTGTCTGAACAGTGCTTTTCCAGAAGGATGTACCGGGCAACCATTCAGTGAAAGAGGCACTGAACAAATTTAGTGTTACTGACAGCCCTTCCGTCAGCAGACAGAACCTTTGTTATTTCTATCCACCAGAATTGTGTGAATTTAAATGAAAAGAAAGGAAGTTGGAGGCTGTAGAAGGAATGGACCAGCACTGGATTTCAGAAGATTGGGTTAAACAGATCTAATAATGTAGGAAAGAAAAAACTAGTGGATGCTGTACAGTACATTTCAAATACTGTTAGCTACATTGTCAGAGAGACATAAAATGTTCTGTCATTACAAATTGCCACTATAAACAGAGGGAGGTCCTGGGGGAAAAGAACAAGTGATGCAGAAGATGCAGAAAACGTAGAGAGCTGGGTAGCACCTACCGGTACCTGGAATCTCTCATGCAACAAATCTGCTTGAATTATATCCAGACAGTTTAGCCTAGTTGCACAGGGAACTTTATTTCCATTTATATTTTTCCTCTCTCTGGGAATTCTCCACCTGCTTCCTCTATATAGTAACAGGCCAAATGAGATGAGCCTAAAGGAATATAGGCTAGAAGAAAATACTGTTTGGTAGTGATGGGGTGTGCTCCAGGATTCCATGCATAAATGTCCTACCCATTTCATTGGATTTTAGACTGGGCTGGTGTTATGAAGGAGACAAATCCGCTTCTCCCTCTGTGATCCCACAGCATCTCTTCTCACAAGAATGTCTGGGTTGTGTCACTCACCCATGTGTAGTACTGAACACTTGCAAGCCCACAAACACACAGAGGTGGGCAATATGACCTAGTAATGGCATATAAAAGCATTTGACATATAAATAGCACATAGTCTCATTTTTGAGAAATGTGGGATTCCAGAGGGAACCCTCTTCAGATACTTCTGTAGCTCCAGGACACGGCCTCCTTCCTGAGTGGGGCAGACCTGTTGCCCATTTGCTCTTTCTATGAGTCTGTACAAGAAAAATGTTAGAGTTAGCATTGCCCTGCATATCCACACTGTTTTCTCAAGCCGTAGAGGGGAGCAAAACCAAGGGATCAAATGAGGGCCCTGAGAAGGAAGCAAAGCTGTCAACTTGTCAGCGATTCAACTGAGCAACGACCATCAGCAGCTGGGATGCACCTGACAGCAACCATCAGCAACAAACGCTGTGCAAAGCAAATGTGTCACACTCACTTGAGAAAGACAGGACCCATAAAACCCACCATTCCTAACAGCGGCGTAGCCAAGCTGGGCTCTGACGTGCAAAAAAGTTTACAGAGAGAGTCAGCTCCATTGGCTGGGGAGTGCCGGCAAGTGGGACAGCGGACTGGCAGCACTTCGGTGGCTTCTTGTCTGACCCAGCAGTGGTGAAATTACTTATCTGACTTGCCAGATCTGTAAGGATGTGAAGGATTTATTCACTTAATTGCTTGCAGCCATTGTCCTAAAATATGTTCTCAAAAACTCTGGGTACCTCCTTGGCCCATAAACTTTCCTGCATTGTTAGATCCTAGAGAGTCTTTGATTGTTAGTGACAAAATCCTGCTATTTAGTGAAACTATCACTGGGCTTTCACACCTTTGCTATGTTCTAGGTAGGTAATGTAAAATGCTATTAAGTATTTGCTAAAGAAAGGATAGGAATAGAAGAGAACATGTCTGACTGGAGATGCTCTCTGCACAAAGGTGCGATGCAGCACCCACTGGGCAAGGCTCCTCATCAGCTTCAGCAGGATTTGGGGGCAACTGAAAATCATGCTACAAAAGTGTCCAAAAAGACTTAAAACGAATCAGGTAGAGGCAACAGAATAGAATGTCAGACTGAAACAAAATTGTAGCCACTGAGTACCATCTTCATTTCATCTTCTCGTAAATACGTGCTGAGAGATATCCCTATTAAGGGATCATGCTATCCCCACCTCTATTTATCACCCAGTTCAACATCACTGTTTAACCATTTGGCATTGGCAGTGGGAGTGTTTTCAAATGCATCCCAATTCGGCGATGTGTCCCCATCACAGTCAGGCTAAGAACCACAAAACATGCCCAAATAACAGCTGAAGTAAATATTTAATCCACAATAAGAGCATGCTGCAGTGTAAAATTTGCAGTCATCACAGCACGCCCTGAGTAGGTGGGATAGATATAATTAAAGATGTAGCCAAAATGAGTCAATGTTTAGGGGCAGTTTTTGGGAAAAAAAAAGGAGAAAAAGAAAGAGAAAGAAAGAAAGAAAGAAAGAAAGAAAGAAAGAAAGAAAGAAAGAAAGAAAGAAAGAAAGAAAGAAAGAAAGAAAGAAAGAAAGAAAGAAAGAAAGAAAGAAAGAAAGAAAGAAAGAAAGAAAGAAAGAAAGGAAGAAAGGAAGAAAGGAAGAA
>VXAL01016848.1:43851-89148 GCA_013399475.1 Chauna torquata
CCCCAAAAGAAATGAAATCAAGTTGCCCCCCCCTCCCATGCTTTATGAGCCCCCTGGGCTGTGACCAGCTCCTGTGCCACTAAGCAGCCCGTACGGGCACGGGGAGCTCACAGCTGTCCCTGCCATGCAGCTGTGCCCCAGGACCAGCGTGTAGCACAACAGCAAGGAGCAAGCAGTAGAGCTGCTACCGTACAGTCTTTGGCACTTGGACTTCAAGTGTAAACATAAAAGTAGTTTAAAAATGCAGAGGCTGGCATTCTCTACTCTCTACCTCTTCTCTACTTTAATTTTTATAGTGCAGCTTAATTTGATCTTCTCTGGTTTTTTTTTTTTTGGGGGGGGGGGGGGGGGGGGTGAGGGTTGACAGGANGGGGGGTGGATAGTGTGTAGCACATTCTAAACAACCATTTAATAAGATGTTCCTGCAAGGTTAAGAGCCATAGCAAAATACTCCTTATTTATTGCTATATTTATACCTGAGAAGCTTGCAGGCAGCAGACTGTGAGCTGTGTGATGATTTTAATGTGAGGGTGGCATTTACATGGATAAAATTTCTATTATTTCATAACCAAGCTATTGTTTTCTAACCAGGCACACAGTGGGAATTATTGAAGAGAAAAAAAAAAAGTTATAGTTCTTTAAAAAATTGTACTTTGGGTGCATGTAATCTCTCTCTTATTTCCGTGTTTAATTCCTGATAGTGTTGATACTATAGTCTATTTTCATAAAAATATGTTTTCTCTCTGGAACTGGTTTTTAAAAGTGTGTTCTTCAGCAGGCAAAGCATGCAAGTAATTTTATTTTGACTATTTTAAGCATAATGCTTTTACATTGTTCATTCAACAACAACTATCTTAATGGACCTTTTCATGTAACAACATTTAAATAATTTCACTATCTAATACAGCAGTACCAACAATGATCTAATTTTGGACCGTATTAGGTAGAATACTTTAAGTTGTTCCATGAGGCAAGAAATCTTGCATATATGCTTGAAACTGTGTGCAGCGCAAGGCTGAGCAATACTGCGTGATCTTGAAAATGATCCTGAAAATCAATCATTCTGAATTTTCAATTATGCTGGAATGTTTTTAGGCAGATAGAGATATATTAGGTATAATTGGATGTTATGGTGTCAAAAAGAGCTTGAGATGTGCAATACATGTAAAAGCCAGCCTTGGACAGTGAAGCCAGACGATGGGAAGAAAATCGTCAACAAGCTATGCCCACTGATAAGTGCCACATCCTGGCTGTCTACCCATGCCTAACATGATGGAGTTAAATTGCCAACAATTCCTTGGTGGTTCCTTGAATCTGATTCTGCACTGAAGCACCAACACACAGAGATCTAGTCATTGTTTCTTGTTGAACCAGCATTGTCTTTAGAAACGTCCCTGGACAGCTGACTACTAGTGGATCTCAGAAATGGTGTGTATTTGCCTAGTTTCTTTGGCCCCTCTAAATTTGTATTCAATTTCTGTTTCGTACCTGTCAGGTGTGCTACAAAATAGCATCCCAAATTGCTGATGTTGACAGCTTGTTTAGGCACAAATTTCCCTTGGAGCCATTTCCAGGGCACTTTCAGTCCTTCCTTATCTATTTTGGCAGGTATGTTGAAACGGCTACCTACCTCTAGTGTTAACCTTCTTGTGCCAACATTTGTCCCCAGGTGCATTATCCTTTGCAGTGAATTCACAACTGGGTGTGGATGTAGCCAGCAACTTTGGAAAGAATCAGAGCACCTCTGATCATGTAGAGATCTCTACAGTGCCATCTGTAAACTCTTTTGCCAAAACAGTGTCATCCAGGCAAAGATATATGCTTCCTATGGCACCAGAAAAGTCGCATTTTCCTGACATCTCATGTGCCAAACATAATGTTGCTGAGGAGAAAACCTTGTCTCCTGGTGCTGAGGGGGGCTCAAATGTGGGCTCTGTTCTACTAACAGCACCTGTCAGAGCTCTGTAATGTCCCCAAAAGTAGGAAATATTTTGCATCAGTTATTTAAAAAATAAAAAAAGTTCCCTTCTCCAGTTACTAGAAAGTGTTTCCCATGTTCAAATTGCTTCTGGAACTACACCCAGGGAAAGGGTCTGAGTTTGGTAGAGAGAGGAGCTCCTGCTGGTGACCTTCAGTTGGACCAGCCCGCTGGTGCTTCTACTCCCTAGGTTTCTCACAGCAATGACTCTTTCCAGGATGCCAAGACAGAGTGCAAATGATCTAAATCTGTACTGGTTTTCTTTCGTCTTTCCAGATTTCTAACTTTCATGGGACTTCGAGTGACCCCAGTATTGCTAAAGAGGGGTATTTCTCATTTTCCCCTAGTCCTGTGGTGCCTGGTCACTCTTTGCAGACAAGCAGCAGGGCCACTCACTGCATGCACTGGACCTGAAAGCCCAGCCCTGGGTAAGAGACGACATGGGATAACGCAGCACTGCATTCCCAGACTAGGGGTGCTCTGGCTGACCCTGTATCACATAGGGGCCAGGTCACATCATCTCCTGAGCTCCCTTCCAGCATGGTACTTCTAATGTGATTTAGCTCCTGGATTTTTTAAGCATCACGTAAACGGCATCTTCACGCTCTTCAAGGCGGCTACCAAAACTCCCACTTTGTTTTGGAGATCAACAAAATGTTGTTTAATGCCCCTTCTCCTGGCTCTTAGCAATTAAATTTATTTCCTCTTTGCTAATGTTAAACAGTCTGGCAAAGTTCTTGCAGAGTGGCATGTTGTCTGAAAACTGCTCATCTCTCGTTCTTTGCAACATAATCAAGGAAGACGCACACCACCATAAAGAAGCACTCAAGAGAGTGAACACTGAATAAGGGAAGATCACTGGAAAGCGGTGGAGCTGTTGTCCTTGTGTAGGCATTGTGCTAATCTCCTTCACTTCCAGGTGACGCTTTCTCTTGACTCTACCTCTCAGACAACCTCAGCACTTACTTTTCTTGGAGCTTCAGAGATAACAGGCTAAGATGCTCAAAAGGAGGTATATAACTGCCTTCCTTCAGTCTGGGAGCCAGGAGCAAATAGAAACCCCTAGAGAAGACGTATAACAGCTGGAGGGAGAGTACAATCCCCCTGTCATGAGCTAATGACAGTGAGACAGAATGGGAGAAAATTTCCCACTAGCAAGCAGAGCCTCCCTCTGAGCTCCATTTTTTAGCACGATGCACACTTCCCCCACCAGCTCCATACAGGAGGCTGGGGGTAGGAGCCTTGCTCCCTGTCCTAGCAGTGCCTACCCAAACCAGCACCCACCGGGAGACACCCAGCGCCCTGGGAGAAGGGATGCGCCGTGCACCGTTGTCTCCAGCGGGTGTGCGACCCACTGGTGGCATCTGACTGCTGACACTAATAGGTGTTTGTGGTGGAAGTGCTCGTGGACAGGGGTTTGGTAGGTACCAGGAATGGTTTTCTATAAGCAAGATGAGGCTGAGCTGACTTTCTTCTACCTCCATGCTCCCTAAAAGTGAATTTAAAGAGATTATCCGGAGTGCTTTGACACCTTCTTCTGATTTAAGGACATCAAATTTAGTTACTGTAAGCTCTGGCATGGCTGTTTTTGCGATTTCCGTCAATTCCCGGCAGAAATTAAGCACAGGAGCTGGGATTCAGACATCTGAGATTAATGGAATTGCTCAGGTATTGAAGCATTGACAAAATGGAAAGTTCTTCCTAGCAGAAAAAATAATTAATCCCTTTCAGATCTTCAATTTGACACTAGCTTAGCATCAATTATTCTCCACTGGGAATATTACATCTTAACAAGGTTCATTGTAATATCATCCTTTCTCAGTAGTAATCGGAAGAGAGAAGGCCTCTTCAAATCATTGTCTTGCTGCATTGAGATTTTTAACATTTCAGCCTCCCACATATCAGTTGATATTGCTTGCATTGACTCCAGCACCTGAACAATTCCAGTACTCTCAAGTGTCTGGAAATCATCTCTTCTCTCTCCACCACCCCCCACCCCCCCACCCCCGAATTTTTGGCGAGAGTCTGCAGAGAAAAGCAGCAATGTTTCCAAGCTAAAAGCTATTGTTACAATTGAAGTTAAAATCCTCAGGGTGGAGAAAACATGTCAAAATAATCTGTGAGGCTGGGTTTTGGGGGAGAAAGGGTAGCTCCACTGTTTTGATTTCAGCTTAATAAGGAAATTGTGTCAGCCCTGGGTCTCTGCTCCTTCAGGTCAAAGCCATTCTTCCAAAAGCATGAAGCCTGGTACAGCCTATGCCGTTTGGTTTTCTCGGGCCAAGGAGATCCTTCCTCTGTGCCACCGTTCGTAGTACAACCTCACAGCCAGTTGCCCTGTGTTGCACTATGCAAGTCACACCTTTGTTTGATTGCTCGCTCTTCCATTTCCCCATCTATCATCGAAAATCCCATCTCCAGTTTAACATCATGTGTTTCAGGCTGTTGTAATGTGGCAGGGGATACTTAGATGTACAGCTGTGTGACTAAATCCCCTGGACAGGTTTGATAATCAGCCTTTATGCACAGCTCCAAGTTATTTTGAATAGAGGAGTGCTGAAAATAAACAGAAAAAGAATTAAATAAATTGTAAGTGACCTCCTTTCCTGCGCCTCCGGATTGGGACACTCTGTGGGTAAACATCTCTGAATAAAGCCGTTCTAAATTGAATAAATCACTGGCTTTATTGGGTATAATATGAGGCTGGCAATAAAAGCTGTTTAAAATCCCATCAGGATGTTGAAGTCCTAATCCAGAACGCAACGGGACAAGTGTGCACCGTTGCCAGCAGACCTGACTACAGCAGCTGTCTCAAACCAGCGCACCCCGATGTGACATGTTCCTGCCTGCCTGGACTTGTCGTTCACGTGTCCAGGGCAGATTGCCAGCTCTTTGCTCAAGCAATGCCCTCGGATGCGGTGGGATAAAATTAAATCACTGTTGAGACACAGAGACAAGGTGTAGTGAGGGTGCCACAGCTGGACAGCATCCAGCTTTGGGCCAGGGGATGTTCAGAAGGGTTAGGGCGTTGGGCACTTCTGAAGGACTCGCAAGAGCTGTTGGGCTCATCAGGGAAGCTGTGCTGTCTCTGCAAAAGCAGAGAGCTCCCAGAGGGCTCCCGCAGAGATGTTTGCTGCTGGCTGCTAGTACCCAGCCAGCTCAGTTGTCACAGGGCCTTAGCCGGAAGTGAAGAGGCATGTTTGAAGCCAGTTGTGCTGACTACTTTAACTTGATTATTTGAAGCATTTGTAATAATTGCATCGTAAACCTCATCTTCATTTATGTGGTTCTCTCTGCAAATTATTAACAATTGTAGGTCGCCATTGAGATGGAAGCATCTTAGCATTTGTTGCAAAAGCTTTTTAAGAGTAATTCAAGTCTTATTTACTCTGTCACCAGATCATTTCATGTGCTAATGCACTGGGAATGACAAACTGTGCTGATAATAGTGAAGTTTTTGTTCTGCTCGATTTTTTTCCTGTGCAAATACAATTAACACAAGAAGTGTCTTAGGGGTGCCTGATCACATGCATTAAGTTAGCTCCCCTTTTGTCTCCTAAGGCAAACGCACCCAGAACAGTGATGGCTCTTGGAAAGGGCCGGGTCTCCTATCTGTTAGGGCAGCACCTAGCAGGCTTGGCGTACGGCCCTAGCCCCTGTGCACCCATGCTGGCTGTTGGCCGGTGGTTGTGGTGGGTAACACAGGGAACCAAATACGCGCCTGGTCTTCAGCATGGGACCAGCCCCAGCAGCTGCCTCTGGGAGGATTGCCGTACTTAATGGTAGGCCTGTGCTTAAGACTTTCTGAGCTTAGGTCTATACTGCAGCAAGGCTCCAATCCAGCAAACGGTCTTGGGAAAACTGGGATTTGGGGATTTGAGACTTTGGGAGTGATTCTCCCAAAATTTGCTAAAAAATGGAAAGCTCTCCACCAGCTTCCATGAGCATTAGGACTGTAAGAAAGCGTAGGGGGTGAAATCAAGAGGATGTGCGTTTGAGTGTCGGTGAACCTGAGCCAGTGTGACACCAAAGCTTCCACGTAGCACAGCGAAGAGCAGGCATCATACACAAGGATGTACTGAGAACATCCGGGATGCTCAGGAGGACAACCCTAGGGCAGAACTATATTTTAAAAGTAATTTTGCAATGTGCTAATGTTTCTCTGGGGAGCCACAAGGGGCTAGCAGTATTCGATGGAGCTCTGATCAGACCTGAGGCCCCCAAAGGATAATTTCACCCCTCTGCTGAAGGCTGCAGTGTGTCAGAGACCAGGCACTCTGCTAAAGGGTGACTTGATCCCAGACTACCTAAAAAGTGGTTATTTAATTTATTCTTACCATACAGATGGGGTAATTTAGGCAGTGACCCATGCATGCTGGCCACCCCTGCAAACCAGACTGATTTTGATTAAGTACCTGAGAGTGGTTTCAGATGCCCAATGTAAGAGCTTGTCAGATAACAAGCCTGCAGTGACATGGCCAAGCCACTCCATCACTACATCAGTGTCAGGCATGGGCACATAATTTGACCCTGCCTAATCCATCAGAGTTCATCTATCTCAACTAACAATGACCTTGTACATGAATGTATGAAACTTTAATACTGTCCAATTTTCTAGTTTCTCTGTTTCCATAAATTAAATGTGTTCGGTAGAAGACTGGGAATATTCAAGTGAAAGGAATCAGCTCTCTGCCCTTTTAGACTGACAAAAAAATCATAGCAGACTACAACTAAAAAGTTGTAATAACTTCTGAGTCACAAAAGACCCTAGGGTGAACACAATTAGAAAAAGAGGATTAATGGCATATTGTCTGTGTGTGTCTGAACTGCAAGCAGACACCAAAGTGCCAGTAACTTGAAGCAAGAGAGGTTGCTGTTGTTGCTCAGTTTTTTTCAGACTACTTCAACATCCCATGCAAATTCCAACAGCTTCCAGTTGTGAGGAAATACGTAGCCAAAATTTGTTGCTGTAAACATATATTCAAGAGGAGGACAGAGTAACGCTCTGTGCTAATCATTGTGAGCATGCTGTTGAATTGTCAATGTCACCGGATGGTGTACATAGCGTCTAAAAAAATGTTTTTTCTGTTGTTGTTTACATGTTTTTTTCACACTAGTTTCACCATTATAGCAGAATATCAGATACAGTTGTCTCATACCAGATTCAGCGGAGATCTGGACTGGAGTAACCAGCCAGTATAATAATGCTGCACAAGGGTGCAGGCATGAAGATATGACAAGCCATAGTAAGATCAGTAGTACAGCAGCATCATTAACTTTTTTTTTTTTTTTTTGGTAGCTGCACTAAATTTTCCACAGACAAGAGCATTAGTAATTTTAACTTTGATTGAGAGCTGCTATTATCCACTCACAGCATGTGGGAGCAAACAGGCACTTGGATAAATCACAAAAAAGAAAACCATTTAGCAAGCTGCTTTCCTCAATAACACCTTTTTCTGAAGGTACAAGGCTGAGTGCTGTAGGGAGAGTATGTGTGAAGAGAAAAGCAAGGCTGCAACAGCCGGCTGAAGCATGCTCAAGGTCAGCCCCCCTCATGGAAGACCAAGAGGTCACATTTGGCTTGGAAGGTATTCTGATATGTTTAAAAAATTTAAGTAATTAAATAATTCAGCAAGTGAAAGCCATCAGGATTCTAATGCAGTGTTAATGGGGTCTTTCAGGAATCGCAAAGATCAGCTTCCAGAATGACAGAACTGGAGACGTTAGCAAGCTCATCCAAAAGTAATCATCCATCAAAGGTGAGTGCCTCCTCATCCCCGGTGCAGAGGAGTGTGAGGAGCGGCGCAACGTTCCTGCTTGCAGCCGCTGCAAGAGGCATGGGACACATTCAAATAATCTCCTGAATTCCCTCATTTTCCTACTGCAGACTGTCAGCCCAGGGGTGTGTTTGCCACCGCTCAGCAATGGATGAAGCTGGCAGTGACTCCACCAGCCTGAGCATGTGGACAGGTTCTGTGTAGCAGTCAGTGGAAGATCATCTCCTCAGCCAGTGCTAGGTGAGAAGCGAATCAACCTGGTTTGTAATACGGATTACCTCTCACATTGTCATTGAGGGGAAGAGTTGATGGACAGTCTCTGTGGAACTGCAACACCATTTTGGATTGGGTATTTCCTACTGAGAGCGCAGGCAGTGCCAACATGACAGAAGAGAACTAGGAGTAAGGGCTCCAGCTGCTTCTCCACCGCTCATCAGCTTCTGCAGGCCTCACCTCCATGAGACAGCCTGGAGATACAGGGCAGTATTCGAACTGGGCAAAGTGTGGTGGGAAAAGGACAATTCCATTCTCCTCCTTCCAGGCTGGGATAGCCTCCAGAAAAAAATCCGGTTCCTGGTAACTCCTACTGGATGTATCTTCTACCAAGGCCTATGGAAAGGACCTGAACCAAAGGGGGTTTGGCCCTTCACCTCTGCGGTGTAGCATCCAACAGTAAATTATTCTGATAAGAAGGTCTAATAACAGTTAATAGAGCATATAAAACTGTTTACTGTGTTTCATCGTACATAATTTGCTGCAGCAACCTACAGCCATCCAAGCTGTTTCAGCCTCCCTCTCACAACCCACTGGTGCCCTGAGAGATGCTGTCCCAGCCAAGGGGTCCCCGTGTCACCAGCACCTCAGCACTGACAGAGCAGTGTGATGCCTTCAGAGCATGCAGAAGCTCCCTCACCATATATTGGGCATCTGAAACTGCCGTGGGGAGAGCCAGGAGGCACCCCAGGGCCTGGCTGTCCCCACAAAGAGCAGGTGACCGCCTCTAGGGCAAGACCTTTGGGAGCGCTTGGGCTGCACAGCAGGTTGGTGCATCTCTCCAGGGCTTTCTCCAAACACAGCTGTCCTATTTTGTGGTTTGGGAGGGATGTGATTCAATAACCCGGCAGCCCGCTGTGCTGCCTGTGCCCCGTGAGGGTGCTTAGCGCTAGGGTAGGGATTCACTGGTCCCCCCAGCCCATGGCTCTGTCCATGTCCCCAGGATGGTGGGAGGTGGCTTCTCAGGGGCTGGGGGGTCACGGAGGCACAGGTCCGTGCCTCCCAGCCTTTGCTCCAATGGGCAGGGCCTCACGTGCCTCAGCATGGGCAAGTGGCTGTGGCAGAGCAGGGAGGTCAGATGAAGGGAACAGACCTACCTTAAGCTCACCTAAGAAAAGCCACTGTTGTGTTAGCAGCCTGCCCAGATGAGGTGTGGAACTGGTGCTGCTGTCATCAATTTATGTTGATTTTCAGGTATTTCTGGTTTTCAGATATTTCTAAAAAACTTTACTATGTAGACAAGGATTTCCTTTTTAAATTAATGTAGGTTGGGATGACTGGTCCACTCATGTATTTTCTTGCAATGTATGGAACAGTGGCTGCAGTCATAGTCATGTAGGTTAGGTCTCCAGAGGTCCTCCTCCAAGTGTAAAATACAGGTTAGTCACCTGCAAGCACATCATGCAGTGTGAGGGATCACGTGAAATGATTCCTCAGGAGAGTGCAAGGTGTGCTGGGAAAGAGAGCAACTGGGATGTCACCCAGTGCCATCAAGGATGCTACAACCGAGACAAGGGAGAATGAGAGACCGCTGCCACATAGCATCGCAGTCTGCCTCCGAACCTCCCATCTCCTTCATCAATGTGTTCAGGTGGTGCAGGGCCAGAAAGTTCCAGACAGAAGGTGGCTCTACTTTGGACCCACTGGGGGACCCAGCCCAGTGGTCAGTACAAGGATATGGAAAGCAGTCTACAGCACATTTATTTGCACTGTGGCTGCTCTCACCTGAGCCAAGTTAATAACAGGAGAGTAAATGAGAACTCTGCTGACCAGGACATGCCACATGCCCCTGCCTTCCAGCTGAGTGGCTGGAAGTCCACGCTAAGTCCACAGTCAGTGGACAGAAATTAGTGGAATGACCACAAACTGAATGAAGCCACCACATCTCTGCATTTTGTGGCCCTTGCAAGGGGTTTCCATTTTGGTTTTGGACAAAGGATTTAGCCCCTCGCTGCAGCAGGCAGCTGTCATTAGGAGCTTCCCTGCACTTGTGGCATTTGCGGGCTGTGCTCGTGGTCATACCACAGCAGTGCAAAATGCAGCATCAGGCACAGCAGCGTGAGCACTGCACTGGGCTGGCGGGACTATGCAAGCAGCAGCTAGAAGCCTCTGCAGTGTCCTGAGCTCTACAACAAGAAGAGCATTTTTGCTGCAAGAAGATTCAACATTGGCTGCTGTGAGAAGTGTGTTGGCTCGCTTGCAGGCTTGGTTACTGGCTGCCAGTACAGGACAGTAGGGTCTTGATTCCTTTTGGTACTCATAGGGATGGCATGGAAAGTGTAAACTGAGAATGATTTTTTAGAGAGCTTAAGCTGGATTTTATCTACATATACATAAGAAGTTCAGGGTTGAGAGGGGAAGGAATGAAGTCTTCAGTTTGCTTTCCAGAGTATAATCTTGAGCCAATTGTCAGTGATTGTTATACCAGTTTGGGGGGATACTGTGTATTGGTAGCTTATGGAGCTACTATACCCTGAAAACTAGATAGTTTTGCAAATGAACTTTTATCATTTGTAGTAGTGGTCAGAATAATGCACTCCTGCGCGTTATCTGCCTTATCTGGCAGTCAGTGAGTGAGAATAAATGAAACTGACGTCGGAGAGTATCTGGAAGTTTAATCTCTACTGAGAAGTGATATAGGAAAGATGTTTTGTGTTCCATACCTGTAGACATATTATTGCTTATGTGCCACCGATCTTCAGTAACAAAGATGACAAAAGTGATAGCACTTGAATAAAACAGAAAGTTATCCTTGTAAGTCAAAGTTTCATAGAGCTCTTGCTTGTAAGGTCACAGCACAGCAATACCCACAAGCAGCATTTTTAGGTTGTATTTCATAAATGCAGTCCAATTCTACACAGAGCAGAGAAATGGATATATGAAGTTTGTGGTAAAAAAAAAAAAAAAGGAAAAGAAACGGAATGCTAAAATGATGCTACAAAAACGATACTACAAGATTACTCCTTTTGGATGCTTCCATTACAAATCTTTCACTGTGTACATCAGTACTGGGATTTGGGGCCAAAGATGACAGTTCTGGCATATTGACACAGAGCAGGTGTGTAGGGTGAAGAAATTGTTCCATTTTTGCTTTTTCCACTCTCTGACTCCTTAGCACTTCTGTGCTGTGCTGTCCAAAGCAATGGTGCCATTAAGGGGCAAGAGTCAACACCTGATTATGAAGATTATTGCTATGGACAAGGTCTGATTTTCTGTCTGTCAGCTCTCACCCTCTGCAGCTACTCATAGTTCCCCTGTGGGATGAGAATTCCCATGTTTCAGCCTCCATGTGACTTTTTGCACGTCTGAGCAAGAACATCAACTCCTACTGTTTTGCTAGTAGTCAAGAAGTTTTATTCTCTCACATGGTGCAAGCACTTGGGCAGCTCAGAAGTGACTGAAGGCAGGAAGGATAAATTGCCCTACAGAGAGATTTCTGTTTTGTCTTTGTAGAAGGAGCTTAGGTGGCAAACTTAGACTAGAAGCTTAAAACAGAGCTTGCTAAAGGCTGGTAGGAGGTAACGGTAGGAACTATTCTATGCGCCCATCAGTAAAGCTTGCTCCATCCACTGAGCCCAGCAACTTCAATACTGAGAGCAAAATTGTATGTTGTGTACTTGACGATACAGCTCTCACTGGCCTGACTTCCTGGGTGTACATGATCATGAGGAGCAGGTGGAGCAATGGAAGCAGAAAACCTGGCCTTCCAGCCCAGCTCCTCCAGCAGCTCTTTGTGTGACTGGAGAAGACACTTCAGCTCTCTGCCACTCAGCTTTTCCATCTATAAAAAGAAATACTGGTTCAGTTCTATGCCCAGTCACGACCCTCAGAGCAGTCGTTCACCTCAGTGATACTGTGAGTGTTGAGGAACACTTCTGCTCCTTGCTAGGCACCAGAAGATGTTTATCTCCACTTCCTCCAAAACCTGCACATACAACTTAGCGGTGATATGGACATCATAGGAAATGATACTATATTGTCAGACCCTGCCAGACTCATCTATTACCGTAGCTTAAAGATGTAAAGGCCCAGACAGACAGACTGCTTATTCTTGACCAGTTACCAGAAAATATTCCTAGACCAAGCCAGACCAAGTCCTCTGCTTATCTGAAGAGTCCAAATGCAGACCATCCACCAGATGACTACAGGTAAACAGGTAGGAGGGAAAATCACCTCTTAGCTACCTAGCCCTATATTTTCTGCAAAGGTTTCTCTCACTACCCTTCTGATTATTAATTTAGGAAATAAACTCACTCGTACATTCTGGAGATCTGGGTCTTCTATGCCTGTAGTTAAACTGCCATCAAAGAGGATTTCTGTTTGGGGACAGATATTTCTGTTTGTTTCCTAAACCATTCCTTTGGATTTATTCTCTTTCATGATTTCTGAATTCTGAATTCCTCATGATGATTAGTATCACATCAGCCCAGAAATAAACTTGCGTAGGGGTGACACAGAACCACAGCAGCCCCTTCTCCTACCCCAAGTTCTGCTCTTTTACATTGCTATGGTGTCCCACAGTCTCCACTAAGTGAAAAAAGGAATATTTACTTTGCACAGGTTTTGACAGAGAAAAATTTACTTGGTCTGGTAGGTTTTCAGGATAGAACCTCAGACACTAACTTCCAGTTGATGTCCCTCAGGTCTGTATGAGCCCACCTTGGACACAGAGAAGTGTTGCCTGGTGAGCAATGTCCACGTTTAAGAGAACAGGAGGGGCGTCAGGCCTAGCAGCCTGTCTGAAAAGGATCAGCATTGTCCAGCTGGATGCTTCCCATCATCTCTCACTGCAAGCACTGCTGGACTGTTTCAGCTGCAAAGCTGACACGATCTGGAAAGGGAGCCAGCAAGTCTTCCCGTGTGGGATGAGGAAGCCTCAAACACTGAGAAAGTGCTGTTCAGCCCTTGCTGGGGTATACAGGGGTCATGCAAGGTTGGCTCCTTTCCTTTTATCACCTCGGAGGCAGGTGAGTCAGTGCAGTTGTGGCGTTCATGATTGGAAGTCAAAAATCCACAAACTTTCAAAAAGTTTTTAAGGAACAGCATACTGTTTATACAGTCTCATGGTGTTTGTGTATGCACACACACATACACATTTTCAGTCCACGTATGACTTAGAGAATATATGCTGTTTGAATTTTATAGAACTGATGAATTTTAAAACATTTTGCTTGGTTATAGTCACCTCTGATCCCACAGTGAGTTCTACCCAAGCAAGCATCTGTAGCTTCCTGAAGTAGACGTCTGGTAAAGTGAATGAGACATACAAGTTTCATCTTCTGCCCTCATTATCTCCTTGATTTTCTGAGGCAGAGTAAATCAAGGCTTTGCTTATGGTGATGGTTAAAGTACTCTGGTTTATTCCAGAATTTAATATTTTTCTTAATGAGAAAAATATATTTGAAATGCACACAGTATATATGAAATCTATCATGCCTTCAAAATCAGTCTTATGCCATTGAGACGGGCACCTGTGGGGAGCAGTAGGGGGGATTCTGGTTGATTTTTTGGTTTGGTTTGGTTTGTTTGTTTTGTGTGTGTGTGTGTGTGTGACCCTTCCCTAGCACAATGTTAAGACTTCTTATTTGTTATGACTATTAGCTGCTGTAGCAAAACCCAGCCAAGGGCAGGACAAATATTCACATTAGGACTCTTCTGTTTAATAGAGGGGTATGATCTGCTAGTAGTAGTCATATTTGAGTGTGACCCACAGTCTACTCAATGTAACAAGTCTACTACAAACAGGGAAAATGGAAATACGGTATATATAGTACATGGCTGAAAAATTTATGACTTCCCATGGCACTTCACTGAGAACTAGAGCCAAATACTGTCCTTCCTTTCTGTCTTTCTGTCTCTCCAACACACACATAAACACCTGCTGTCAAAATATACATTACTTCCAGTGGAGTGTGGTTCATCACATTTTATTACACCTGTTAAAAGACAGCTCAATCTTTATAGTGAATGAACTTTCATAATTACTCTGTATTTATGTTGTATTTGTGGGTTAATTATATAGTGCTTATAGGTTTTGACAGCTAATTACCACTAATTCATATAATGACATGTCTGAAATGCTTGATATTCAGTTTGTTTCATAATGCTATATTTTACTTATCTTGTATTTACACGGTAATTGCTTCAGACATGTAGTTACAGTGGCAGTTATGTGAGCTTAGACAAAATTAAAAGTTTCCAAAAGCAAAGATATGATTTAATTATCCCTGGCAATGTGCAAAATTAAGCATGTTTGGTTGTAGGCATAGTAAAGGTCTTCATTATGAAAGCTACAGCTAGAACTAGTTACTGCTAAGACCCCAGAGAACGTAACTGCAGTATCACAACAGTCATTATATCATATTGATAACCAAAGAATTGTCCATATGTGTTGCCAGCTCAGTGAATGTCTGGCACTGATCTATCAGTTCCCGTGGCTTCCACCACCAACAGTAAAGCAGAAACAAAAGCAGCAATTCTATTTTTAATGTGATTTTTCTGGCACTGTTGACCAGGTTTAGTTTGTGATTTCTGTTTTTAGCTAGGCATATTGCAGGGGACACTGCTATGAACGTTTCCCCCTTCTGTCTAACTCCACTCTGCAAATGTGCAGCCTTTGCCATGATGCTCCAGCATGGGAAACTCAGCCCCTGCTGCCCCACACTTGGCAAATACGATGAAAACCTGCCTTCTCCCAAGGTTTCAGGGCCATCTCCAACAATTCTGGGGACTTCTGCAGTGCCAGCATCATACCACGCAGGAGCCTGTCCTTGACCTATTGGGTACTGTACACCACGTGGGCTATCAGTAATTCATTTCTCCTGCGCTTGTAGCGAGCACACCAGCCAGATGGAAATCCCACGCTGGTAGCCCCCAGCAGCAGTCTCGTGCCACTAGTGCAAAGCTTTCACCATCACGAGATGTTATTCAACATTCATAAAGACCCACAGTTGCCTTCTGCTATGATAAAACTATTTGTTCAGTCACACAAAATTTTCCTTGCAAAGCAAGTCTGGAACCATTGTATGAGTCATTGGCTTTATTTTATCAACTAGAAACTGGGCGTATATTCACTAAGGCTTAATCTGAAATCTTTTGCTCACAGCAGAAACATTTCCATTGATTTCAAAGGGTCTCAGATCAAGCTTCAATGTCCTTTATACACTATTAAGTTTTAGTCTGCCAGATTTCTTCATTTGGGCCATTATGAACTGCGGAACAGCTACTTACAGAACCAAGTCATGTGGAGATCAAATAAACCCCATCAACATCAGTCTCCTGACAGGGAATAGCAGCAAGAAACAAATAATGACTTGAAAAACAATACATGTACAGTGACATTTAGCTCGAAGAAAGCGATTGTCTCCATACAAATACAAATAGCACCATTTCCCCAAAGCTGAATAAATGATATTCATCCACAAATATTTGTGTGTCTTTGACGTGTCTCTAAGCAGCAAGATGAGAAATTGAGATGGAAAAAACATTCACAGGTGAGAATTCAGTGTAGATTTTTCTTACAGTTTTTCTCAGTGCATTTGGGAAACCTCAACAAGCAGATGCTTCTTTCTCTAGTTGTTGGTTGAAATGCAAAGTAACAAAGTTATAATAGACCATGGCATAACAGGCTCCTGCCAGAAGTTTGCTGACCCTACCACTCATGCTGTGCTATACTGCAGGCTCCAAGCCTGGAAACAATCCTCAAATAGAAAACCTAAAGCATCCAAGTAATTTAGAAGCCTCGTGCCTGTTTTCAGAAAGGATTTATGCACCCAGCAGCCAACGTTTCACTATCTTTATATGAGAGTTAGTTTTTTTATGGACCAGGGTTTCTTTTCAATGGGACTTAAGTGACTTAGGCATCTTTAATAACATAACACCTGTTTAATGGGCTTGTTCCTCTGTAAAGAGGAAGTTCTTCAGTATGAGGCAAAGTATCACCAACAGGTCAAGAGAGGTGATCCTTCTCCTCTGCTCAGCATCGATGAGGCTGCACCTGGAGTACTGTGTCCAATTCTGGGCCCCCCAGTACAAGAGAGACCTGAACATACTGGAAAGAGTCCAGCAGAGGGCCACAAAGACGATCAAGGGACTGGAGCACCTCTCCTGTGAGGAGATGCTGAGAGAGCTGGGACTGTTCAGCATGGAGAAGAGGAGGCTTGAGGGGAAATCTTATCAATGTCTATAAATACCTGACGTGGAATGCAAAGAGGACAGAGCCAGGCTCTTTTCAGTGGTGCACAGTGCCAGGACAAGAGGCAGTGGATACAAACTGAAACATGAGACGTTCCATCTGAACATCAAGGAGCACTTCTTTACTGTGCGGTTGTTGGAGCACTGGCACAGGTTGCCCAGAGAGGTTGTGGAGCCTCCCTCCTTGGAGGTCTTCAAAAGCCGCCTGGACATGGTCCTGGCACCCTGCTTTACGTGTCCCTGCTTGAGCAGGGGGTTGGAGCAGATGACCTCCAGAGGTCCCTTCCAACCTCAGCCTTTATGTGATTCTTTGGTTCTGTGAATGAGTGCACAGACTCAGACCCTTCAGTTAGGAGAGAGAAGACTGAGGGTCCTGTTGGTGGCAACAGAGGTCTTAAAACAACAGGTGACACAAGGAAGGTGGCTTGGTGACAACTGTTCACCATAGTCAACAACTGTTCCCTAAGAGGTGCAGTCTTAGAAACATATTTAGATTCTCTTTAAGAAGGGCTATAAAACAATGAGGATAAAGTAGGATTTCAGACAGGTGCCAAGAGATAAGCACGGTTCATCAGTGGGTTACGCTGCTGCTGAATTTCCAGTGCTGACTCAGCATTCGGGCATTGGGGGCTGCAGGATGGGTGGATGCTGTTGTCCTTCCAATGGCCTGTGTGTAGTACGTGAAGCGTTAGGCTTGCAAACGTCACTGGGAGCTTCAACTCAAAGAGAGTAAAAGTAAGGATTGCCATCTGGGGAGAAAACCCAGCTGTAGTTCCTTCAATAACTTCACCTAGCTATATAGATGTAGTTCTCTTATGCCTCAGGGGATTTTTTAAGATGTTCCAGTGTGATGCTGTAATAGTTTGCAAATGAAACAGACTTCTTTCTAATGAAGGATTTTTTAAAATACTTTTCCCTCATAGGATTTTTCCCTAGCAAAATTGGCTTTATTTACAACAATTTTACAATGGATGACTTCTGTTCCAAAAGGACCACAGGAGAAGAGTCACAGCTAGGCAGTTTTGCTTGTAGTTACAAAACAAACAAAGTTAGTTCAAAGGATACTAACCTTCAAAATCACTGCTATTATTCAAAAAGTTACCATTCCTGAAGCCCTATGGATAGTTCTTCCATTCTCCACATAACTGGAGGAGTCAAGAATTAAGGAAGAGTAAGTCGTTAATCAAAAGAAGTTTTGAATACTGGATTTTCTTTTTGTAAGCCCATTCAAAAGGGGAAAAAAAGATTTCATACTTAGAGAGATTAAACTGTTAGTGACCAAGGGGATGCTGAAATATCTTGTCCCTGGATCTATTTTTTGAAGCAAGATTTTTTTCTTTCAGAAGATACAGAGTGAACTCCTCTCCTCCCAAGTTCTCCAGCACCTTGATGCATCTTACTCTATTTCCTTAAAACACGAAGACACTATCTAGGCTTTTCCCAGCTAAGAACTGGGGATGTCTTCCAGTGGTGTTCCAGTTTCATGACAGCATAGTCCCAACAGTTAGAATTACTGACTATGGTTTTTGAAGGCAAATGTAACTGTGTTTCATTTGTCTTTGGGAAAATGTTGCTGGGACTTGTTATGGATGGAGCTGCATCTTAGCTGCTGCCTCCCTAAGGAAGGCTGTAGGTGCTGGAAGTGGCATGTTCTTCCTTCCCCTCTATGAATTACACTCAGCTGGCAATGTCTAACATGACATCTTGTTATCCAAGCTGTCCTCCCACCTGTATTTTATCTGATTGCAGGTCTTAGTCATGCAGTCAATGAATAAACAGTCTGAATGGAAGTTTGAGCCGTAGGAAGAAGGGTAGTGGAGGGCCCCACGGATCCACCAATGCTCAGTATGAGTGCTCTTTCCTTCTGCATGTGTGTGCTTCTCAGCCATTCAGTAAAACCGTTCAGGGATCAGTGCCATGGTCAATCTTATAAAACAAAGTAAGTTAAAAAATGTAAACGGCATTAAAAATTTAGTTAAAAAACACAGGAGAAGGAATGTTGGTAACCCAGTATCTTTTAAAGATGCACGCACAAAGACAGGTAAAACAGAAAATTCAGAGAAAAAGGCTTCTTTAGTGATGAAAAACATTTAGAAATGTGAAGTTGATTAAGAGTCTGAACCACAGGTTTTCAAAAAAATTTAATCAGAGAACAACCTGTCTATGTGAGAGTAACAGCTAAGCGTGAACATTGCAAGAGTCAGCAACCTGTGCAGACCGTATTTTTCTTTCCCAGACAAGAGGTTAAGTGTGCAGGTTACATGTCTTCTGGCTATAGCTATCTACTAAATTAGGAAACCAGCAGGGATCAAGAGCCCCTTCTTTGCACTGAGGCAAGATCTGTTGATAAGCACAGCTTTGAAGGTTGCTGCCGCAGGGCAATCAAAACAAGCTGGCGTGCTTCTGCTAACAGATGCCCCCTGTACCAGGGAAGGGCTTGTCAGCTAGCTTTCGTCAGGTTAGCTCACATGAGAAGGCTGTTTCTCAGCATTTACTCTGACTTTTACTCCTCAGATCTGCTCATCATGCCAAATAGCAGCTCCAAACATCCATAACTCACCTCTCGAGAAAGCAGAGACATAGGGACGTCTTTCTGCCACAGCTTAATGTGAAAGGCAGCACTTGCATGTTTTGGCAACATATGGTTATACAACTGATTAATAAAAATTCTGTCCAAAAAAGGTTACAGGATCCAGCTGGCCATGTCTCCTGGCTCCAGGGTATGGGGAAATACCATGTTCATAGGGTAAACTTCTCAGGATTTAAGTTAGTGCATGAAAAGGGGAACGTGAAGTGAGCTACAAGGAATGAGCTGAACCTTAAAAGAGTATTTTGTGTAGTATAAAACAAAAGGAACTTTTTAAAAGTACAGTGTTAAGAGTCTAAAGTGTTATGAGAGGTGATGATGAGTTTTAAAGTTAGTTTTTTAATTCGATAGTCTCCTTAAAACAAATTATTATAAATGAGGCATCAACTAAGAAATCTGGGTATTTTACCATCACAGAGGATTTTACTTATGTTTGACTAAAGACAGGATGAAATCTGCAATGAGTCCTAGTTTGTATCAGATTGCAGCTCAGCATCATCTTATGAGCTTGCACTGCCTAAGATTTACTAATTTTTGTATTAAAAGTAGATAAAAATGAGTAGTCATCCGTGAATGGTAATTATACCGCTGCTTGTGGGAGGAAGCATGGTTTGAAGATTGTCACTAATTATTGTTTCTCGTTTGCATGTGCCAAGATCTACACCAGAAAAGCTTAGCTCTGAAGTGTGATCCTGAAAGGATTTCTTTAAAAATGGCTTCACAGAGCTCCCTGCTTGGCGTCTTTCATTGACTCCAGATCAGATTGATTCAGGCCCCGATTTGCAATGATTAGGCAAAAGGGTGCATTTTCAAATGTCACTGTAAAACTCATCCTGGAGATTCATGAATGAGCTTAAAACCGGTGTACATCAGTTTGGCTTAAGTAGGTTTGTCACCTGTTGAAAACAAATGAATAAACCCACCCTAAGGTGTTTGACTAACAGTGCAGAGTTTCATATAACCGATATTTCAGGTTAGAGTATAATTGTTTTCAAATGCAGTGATCTTGAGCGTTGACAACATGACACAAGCATTTATGATGTGGATGGAAAGAATTTGTAGAAAGCTGCGTACCTTGCTACCGAGGAAAGCACAGACACCAAAATGGCCTGCATGAGTGCTTGTTTTTGCCCTTTCACGGGCAAGAGGCCATGGTCGGCACCTCGTCCCTGTGAGGAGGTGGTGGGTAGCTGCCAGTGCCACCGGTTCTGGTGAAGCCACTGACACAGTGGCACCAGGGTGCTGGGTTCCTCCACCCCAAGCTGGCCAGGGAAAGCACCCAACCACAGAGGCGGGTTGGATTCATGTGCTCTGGTCTGAGCAACAGGTTGGCTTGTTGGTTGTGGCTGTGGGCAAGCAAAGCGTACCCCTTTTATACTTGTTATCTCTTCTCCCATTTCTTGTCTCTCCTTTTCACCAGTCTAGAACATCCCTTTCTCCATTCCAGTCTCCTCCCAGATGGACAACCCTGCCTGAATTACCTCCTGCCTCTTGGTCCCGGTTTGGCAACATCCATGCCCAAATCTGGTATTTCTGATACAGTTTTGTAGGCAAGCTCAGCCATACATGTTCAGTAACTGACGTGGTGACCAAGGTGCTGTGGATCTTGCAAGGCTGTGCCCCCAGAGGGTCCCCAGTGCTTCTCTCTAGTGATCTGTGAAGTTCAGCCATTTCTCACATAACTCCATCTCAACCACCTGCCAAATCCAGCCATCCCCTGGGGCACCATCTGTGACTTTTATCAGAGATGCCTGCATTGATGTCTGTCCAGCGGTTTCTCACATCATGGTTTCCCCTGTGCTCTTCACTCAGCTCATCCTCAGGCCAGGGCTGACCTGGGGGCACCAAGGGTCCCCACAGCCCTAACAATCTTCGCTACAAAAGCATGCTGGACAACAGGCTGCAGGCCTGGATTATAGTGTACTGCACTCTGGTTAGTTACGTCAGACTGAGTATGTGTTAGCATTAGTCCGACAGGCAGAGATACCAACAGACAAACAGCCAAGCCTCCGCATGCCTTGCGTAGTGCCAAATCCCTCTGACCCAGCTCTTCGTCATGCTGCTCAGGTCACCACTGCACAGTGAAAATCTAACTTGAAAGTCAAATTCGCACCTCAGTTCATATGAATGTTATAGTAATTTTGTTCTGAGCCTCATTCAGTCTGCATTGAAGAAGGTTGCATCCGTAAACCTGAGGCCCCATAATGCAGCAAGGAACTTCTCATAGACAGGTTCAAAATTTCTGATCTAGCACAAAAAGAGCCATTTCATTTATTGTCCTATCTATCTCAGTTTAGTCTGTTGTAAGGCAACCTCAGCCCACCTTCATTTTGCCTACAATACAGTGAGCATCAAAAATCTCATGCTGTGAGTGTGAATATGAGCTGCCTGGTGACAGCAAGATTTTATTTTGCTGACAATCCTGTCACAGGTTGGTGTGATTCTGACCACCTCCATTTTTTCAGCTCCTGGGTACCACTTTTCCCAATATAATGTTATAAACAGCATCAAGTGCCTATATAAATTGTAGTCAATTAAGACTGCTGCCGTAACATGACCTCTGCAGCACCGACGTCCTCAGAAGCCCAGAGAAACACCAGCATGCCAGAATACAATACAATGTACTTGGAAACCTATAAAAGTCTTGACTTTACAAAAGTGAAGTACAAGGATGACCTGAAAAGTTGCAAAATCTTGCAACCTAACTTTGAAGTGAAATGTTTTAATTTCAGTGCTTTTTTATGAACTTGGCAGGGCCAACCTCACAAAGATAACGAGAAGGAGTACTGGAAGTTCAACATCTTTCTGTAGCTTAAGATTTCAACATTACCATAAATGTGTGAAGTAATATTTTCCATAAGCTAATCACCTGTTTCACAAAGCACACCACAGTTCTTGCTCTTCACAGCTACGATAATGGAATATACTAGAAGTGAAAAGCACGCAGACCAATTCAGGGTTTAACAAAGCTGAATTGATTTGTTGCTGCCAAACACACAAAGAAGTATCATAACTGCACAGTGCCTTAATTGCTTAAAGGAAATGTAAAATCGTGGATATAAAAACTAACCCCGCTGCACACACATGTGCACACACACGTGCAATGCCAGTTGCCCTTGTTATCTGCAAGTGATGTTATTCCATTTCTTATGAAACAGTGAAAAGTTGAGTGGCCAAGGAGTTGGAGTCAGCCCATCCACTTGTCTATTAGAAATTCAGAGTATTCTGCCATGTGGCAGAATATTCTTCTTCTATTGAGAAGATGGAGATATTTCCTGGCAGGAGCAGACATGGACATTGCCATCTCACAGTTTAAACCTGTCCAATTGTTTTTAGGGAACAATTAATCATCCTTTTCTCCCCTTCTCCCTCCCAGACAGCACTCAATGTCATTACCAATAATCAGCTAATATGCCATGTGATTGATTCTCATTTGGAGTAACTCACGCGAGTTTCTCCCACCAAACCAGTAAAATCAGTCTCTGTGCAAGATGACTGACAGCCTGAAAGGATGCAAGTGCCAGCCATAAGCATGGAAGTGCTTTTAGTGAGAGTGCTTTAAATAAGATAACTGTTATTAATGTCCCTTCCCAGAAGTGAGTTATAAAACCACAATCAATTACTATAGTAATAGTAATACTATATATAGCAACTAGGTGGACCCTGACAGTGGCCAAGGGTTGACAGGTACCACAAAAGACAGCAAACAAAGAACTAAAATACAAGATATACAAAATGTGTGACCATAGTCACACCTGCATTTTTAAAGATTAATGATAAGTAGCATTTAAATCCTGCCCTGTATTAATAAGCAGAGTCAATCACTGACATCTTCTAGTAAAGTCACTTCCCATTTTAAAACCTTGTCTCTTTTCTGGGCCAAGCTATTTTGTATAGGGTGCCTTTTAATTCAAAGGCAAAGAGATGAAAGCTGGACAAGCAAGGACAATGAGGGATGGAGCACAGGCACTGAACCTGGCTGAGCTGCTGGAGATAGAGGCTGAGATTGCAGCAGAAGGTCAGGGGAGTCACAGGCTGCTCTAGCACAGGAAGGTGAGGGCTGAGAGACCACACGTGCTCTGGGAGGCAGGAGTTGTGATTAGATCCTATAGGATGCTTAGATCCAACAAGGATGGCTTGGAAAATGGGGAGCAGCAAGGGGGGAAACACCAGGAGAAAGAAAATCTCTACTGCACCATCCCACCTGGGAGCGTGGAAGGAAGCACTAGATCTAGGCAGGGTACTGCTGGTCTGTCCTGAGGATGGGAGCTCACCAGTGCCTCCAGCTTTGCCACCACCTTGAGCAACACTGACCTGCGCAACAGCTCCAAACACTCTGACCCAGCCAAAAAACTGTCTTCTGTGTCCTCACCTTGGTGAGAGCTGGCTAGTGGTGCCAGGGCCTGTCTGCCCCAGGCCAGGACCTCTTTTATATGCCTCTGCCATGAGTAGAAGTGCCCATACCATAAGAACGCCTCAAAATGTGTGTAAGGGATGAGAAGAGGGTAGACTTAAGCCATAGAGGAAACCTTCAGCCTGACATCTCCAGACTTTTCAGCATTTAAATATACTTCCTTAATAACGTTGTTTTAATACAGTTCTTTTATGTGGTATTTATATTGTCTGAATTGCTAAGGGCTCATTTCCTATAAAGAGCATGGGAATTAAAACCAAATAATTCTTCAGTGATGGTCTTTGACATGAAACAATGCATCTGCCTGTTCTAAGGTACCTGCAGGCTGGTCTTCTGCAGGGAGGATGCTTTGTTTATACTTTTACCCTATCTTTAATTATTGCAGTGGTTTTCCGAGGAAAAAAAATCATCTCTGCTGAGCAGTGAGCAGACTTAAACTCCCCCATGTGATCAGCAGCATCCTTTGTCCTAATGGAAACCCTAGCACTTAGGCCTGATAAAGTGTGATTGGTTTTGCTTAAAGACAAGTTCATTAAGGGAGAAAATAATTTATTTTTTTTCAGAGTATCCTTCTGGTGCAAAGAGGGTGCAGAGCTCAGAAAGGATTTCCCTGAGGTTACGTCAGTGTGAAAGGCCATTTGGGGGGAACCATGACAATTCACTTCCTGCTGGATTAAATATGCAAGTAGGCAGTGCTCAGCAGAGTAGATGGTAGGGACCATGCAGAATGGTGTCCTCTGGCAGAAACGCTGGGGCCATAAAACTTCAGGGCTCCCAGGGATGTGAGGACATGGGGAAAAATGCTGCTTGCATCAAGAAGCAGCAAGAGCTCTCTTGTGCATGGGCCACATCAATAGGCAGTTGTGGAGGAAGTGTGAGTGCTTTGAAGTCTTCCAGTCCCTTTGAGTTTGCTTGTGGACCAGGGAGCATTTGCTAAGTAATGATGCTGAGGAAAGCATGTGGACTGCAAATACTCCTGGTCCATGCTCCACAAGTGCAGAGGTAGAGAAAGCCCCTTTGCTTTATTCTCTGGTCAAAAAGTCAGGCATAATCAGGGTGCAAACTAAAGAAATCAGGATCTGGCTTGATGGAGAATACTTGTATAAACAGTTTGTGAAGAAGGTTTGAGCTGAAGTTTTGGCTTTTTTAGGCCTGGATGAACAAATCAGCGTTTTCAATGCAGTAACAGCTTAAGACCGATAGATGAATTTTCATCTGGCTTGGCCAGTCTATGCTTAATAAGCAAGCCTGATATTTTTTCCAAACCTATTCCTACTTTAAAGCAGTTTCTGAAGAGCAGAGTGTAGATCAAGGGGCCTTCTGCTTTCACTATGTGTAGAATTTAAAACTCACATTTTGCTAACCTACAGTCTACAATGACACAGATCTTCTTTCCTCAGGCTGATCTGCAAAGAACAGTTTTTTTCTGAAGTTTCTATTTTTGATTGTTCTTCTTTCGGCTCATTCAGAAGATGGCACTCCAATTTCTGAATAAGAGCACATGTACACAGAGCTAAGCAGCTGACTAGCATTAAGTTCATAATTCCTCATTCAGACTCTTAATTCCTCATTAGCATGCATGTGCAAACTCTGTCTCAGAGCCTAACCCAAGTCACACTGGTGTCAGTGAGAATGGGTTTTACTTCTCAAATTTAGCCATTTAGAAATCAGGTGTGTATTCTAAGAGCAACTGTGGAAAAGCCACTTGTAGTCAAAATTGAGAACGATCAGTGTTTCCAGGGGGTGATTCACACCATCTGCCTTATAGACTTGTCTGGAGAGGGGAGAAATGTATTTCTGGTAGCAGCTATCTCAATCCACTGCTCATCAAGGGAGCCTGCACAGCTAGTCTGGAGGATTCCTTACTTTTAGATAAGTGAAGGCAGGGGAAGGAATCTTTTGGTTTATTTTAATGGCAAAGGATTCAGGCTTTCAGTTTCCTACATCCTTTACGAGGAAATAAATTACAAACAAGAAAGCAAGGCCCTGGAGGGTATCTCAAGTTGCATCCCACAGGTTGCTAACTCTGGCCTCAGTCAGCATTTGGGATGCATGGAAAGGACTCATGCACTTTCTCAAAATTAACTCCTGAAACAAAATTATATCTTTTTTAAAATTATTGTTTGTATATCGCACCATAGTGGACTGCCTGACAGGCAGCACAATTTGATAGAAATCTCAAAGCAAAGGCAAAAGCTTTTTGTCTGTCTCCTCCAAAGACACAAGCAGTGGGATATGTGAAATGTCAGGCATAATTAGACAAAACTATATAAGCTCCTAGCAACGCTAATGTGCTGTGTAAAACTAAGTGTTCGCCGTAAAGCTTTAAACATTGTTTGAAGGGTAACCTGAGTAATTTTTAAGTACTGTTTCCAAGATATTAATAAAGACACGGATGTGAAAAAGCAGAATAGATAACTATGAAATGCTGGCATGCCTATGCTGATGTAGGCTGCTCAGTTTCTTTTTTCCAAAGATGATATATAGAAGTAATTGATCCCTCTCGTATGGCAATTAAAGTGAAAAGGCAGATTTCCTGAGCTCGTCATCTGCTGGAGCCTTTTTAACAAGCAGGCAAAAGACTAGCTGCCAGTGTCAATAATTCCCAGAGATCACAGAAATGTTTGTTGGAAGGGACCTCTGAAGGTCCTCTGGTCTAATCTCCCACTTCAGGTGAGATCTCCAAAGTCAAAGGAGAAATAAACAGTTCACATCAGCAGAAAATCTGGCCTGAGATGACCATTAGAAATGAGAAAGAAATTAATGCAGAGAAAAAGGGGAAGAAAAGGAAGGAGAGGAGAAGAGAAGGAGGAAAAATGAGCACAATTTTTGCTTGAGGTGCTAATATTAGAAGTGTAGGTTTTTTGCCAAAAAGCAGGATTTTTCTCGGTCCACTAACAGATGTGTTTTCATCTTCTAGGAAAACAATGAGCAGGAGGAAACCTGGAAGCTTTTTGCTGCACTGTTGAATATGGGAATATAAAAACTTCTGTACCTGGAGCAGCTCTGTCCCTCTTTCAAATGGGTGACTTCTGAAGCTGGAACTACTCTCTACCTGAAGCAGCCACCTCTTCTTTCACTGTGCATCCTGGAGGGGAAAATGAATTTCACAAATTGCACGACTGAAGCCAATGTGGCTGCAAAGCCAAAAACTGTAACTGAAAAGATGCTTGTTACCCTGGCCTTGGCCACAATCACAACCCTGACTATGCTGCTGAATTCTGCTGTAATTGCGGCAATCTCCACAACCAAGAAGCTCCACCAGCCAGCAAATTATTTAATATGTTCACTAGCTGTGACAGATCTCCTTGTTGCTGTCCTCGTCATGCCCTTGAGCATCACTTACATAATGATAGATAAATGGACTTTGGGATACTTCATCTGTGAGATCTGGCTTAGCGTCGACATGACCTGTTGCACGTGTTCGATTCTTCACCTGTGTGTCATTGCTCTGGACAGGTACTGGGCAATCACAGATGCCATCGAATACGCCAGGAAAAGAACAGCGAAAAGGGCTGGGCTGATGATAGTCACCGTGTGGACTATCTCCATTTTCATATCAATGCCCCCTTTGTTCTGGAGAAATCACCACAGTGTCAATATTCCCACTGAGTGTCGCATTCAGCACGATCACGTCATCTACACTATTTATTCCACATTTGGGGCATTTTACATACCCTTGACTTTGATCCTGATCCTGTACTACAGAATCTACCATGCTGCAAAAAGCCTTTACCAGAAGCGGGGTTCGAGCCGCCACCTCAGCAACAGGAGCACCGACAGCCAAAACTCTTTCGCCAGCTGTAAGCTCACACAGACGTTCTGCGTCTCAGACTTCTCCACTTCTGACCCAACCACAGAGTTTGATAAAATCAACGTGTCTGTGAGGATCCCTCCTTTCGAGAATGACCTGGACCTGGCTGGTGACCGGCAGCAGATTTCCACCACGCGGGAGCGAAAGGCTGCTCGTATTCTGGGACTCATTTTAGGTGCTTTCATTTTGTCCTGGTTGCCCTTTTTCATCAAGGAGCTGCTTGTGGGCCTCCACATTTGCACTGTCTCTCCAGAAGTAGCGGACTTCTTGACCTGGCTTGGATACGTCAACTCCCTTATCAACCCTTTGCTGTACACTAGCTTTAATGAAGATTTCAAGCTGGCCTTCAGAAAGCTCATCAGGTGTCGAGAACACACTTAAAAGTACTGGGAGATGATGATGATGACATGACTCCTGGCCTTAAGAATGAGCAAAATAATTTAACTGTTGTCATTTCCCTTGACAACGGGGATTTTTGTGTTTGCCTCTTTGCTTGACTTCTCTTTAGCCTGTAATTTGTTCTGCTGTTTTTTTACCTCTGGTGTTATTCCCAGTAAAGAGTTTGAAATAAATTTATTCTATAAAGAAACAGATTTTTTAGCAAAGAAACAAACAAAAAAAATAGATATTCATGTTTAAGGCATTTTGTGTAATCAATAATTCCAGAAGAAAACAACAATATTTACATTTGTTTTATACTTTTTTCATTTAAGAATTGAATGTCTAACTTAACATGTATTGTAGTAATATGAAGGCTTATAAACTGAATCCCATAAATACGTATTCACAAATTAATAAACACTTCATGGTCACGACAGATGAACAGAAAATCTTTACTGTGGCATTTTGAGATAACTGTAATAGTCATTTAGAAGGAAAATATTCACCATTTCCAGCTTAGGTTACAGCGGAATAAACCATTCTATTCTTCTCATTCCCACAGAAATACACTGCCAGAACAGAAAGTAAAGTTCAGTTCATTCCTTCTAAAAGCAGATCCCATTTTGTACTCCAAAGTAATCATTTAAGTGGCTCTTTTTTTGTGCAAGTTTCCTGATTTATGTTAAAAGTATTGGGCAGAACCCATGCAGTTTGTTTGGTAGTTGAGAGAACACAGCTAGCAAGTGTCACTCTTGTAAGACCAGCTGCACATCTGACTGCTCACTCTTTTAATACCACTGTTTACTACTGTATTTCTTCAGGGCTCAGGCTTTGTGCCTCAGTCAGTTGTGGGGTGGCATTTTTCAGCTTTTCACCACGTCACTTGGACCTTGCAGTGCACAACCCCGTGGATCAATCGACCTTACCCTGCAGACTCAGACAGTCGCATGTCTTCTCGGCAGACCAGCAATGTGCGGTGTTCAGAAATATCACCTAAAAAAAAAATTATTTTCTGTTTGAACAGCAGCAGCAGAAATAAAACAGGGAAAAGTACTTTTTAAAATAGCAGTCTGTATGTCTGTCTTAGCTTCATCTTACAATTCATAATGGCATTCTTGTCACTTAACCTATGAGCAAGTCCTCTAGCAGGATTTCTTGTTCTGGCGGTCCTCCAAGGAGTTACTTCCCTTGTCCAGACAGAGATACAGAGTCCTTCGTATCCTGTCTTCTGTGCTTATGGAACCGAAAAGGCCCTGGTTCAAACATTTTGGAAATCAGGCTGGGAAGAGGCAAAATCAAAGCTAAGAATCTGGTACTGTCCATCAGTAACTCCTACATACTGCTTAAATATTGATTACTTATCTTGCACCATAGTTTTCTTCCCTGTCCATTTTTCTGGACAAATTCTTTTTGAATTAAACCAATATACCATATAGAAAATATCACATCTATCAACCTGACATGCAACAACAGTGAACTACAGCATGGCAGCTCCAAATCCATCAAAACAAATATTAGAGGTAGCAGAAGTGTTGTAACAGCACTGGAAGCCAGCTCTGAAAAATGTTTTGAAAATTTACAGCACAACGATTATTTATTGTATCAAGAGTCAAGGAAGTGTAAGTAACGTGAGTAATAAACTCCAGATGGAGCTAAGAAATTACATCCTTATTTCTGAGGGAAAGCATTCAGTTGGAAAGATGCAGCTCTGCAAGCCGAGTGTAAATCAAGTCTGAAGGTGACAAAAGTGTGAGCTACATTGTCCCACATTCAGTGGGACTCTGCTTCAAGGACTACAAGTTTTCCGCGCCTGGATTTAGGAGGCTTACCTCCAGCTGCCCTTCTGAAGCTATTGTCACTGCTGCCTGCCCCTTCTGCCTTTGAGTTCCCTACTAGTTAATATTAATATCTAAAAAGAGGGGAAAACCAAACATCTCAACCACTGAGAATGTCTTCCAGTGGGGAGGCCCAGAGATCCATGATGGATTTTTCTTTTCACAGCTTTTTGGAGATGGAAACTGTCGACTGAAGCTGGGGACAGTGGCCTGACCCTGCCCATCTGTAAAACTTCTAAAGCAGCTGCATGGAGTACATATGCTATTAGGGAAAAAAAATGGCTGAAGGACCAGAAATGATGAGCATGATCTCCACAGTAGCTGCTGTAGGTAGTTAGACACGTTTCAGAGACAGGTATGAAGGCTGTAAAAGACTGGAGCTGCATCATATTCGTTTTTACTAAAGTCCTTCTCGTATCTGATCACTCAAACCACCAATCTGTGTCAGGTTGAAGACTGTGTTTAGTTTTAATATTTAGAGGTAATTAACAGGAAAAAAACAGATGGCTGGCTAATTTTTGTGCTTCTCTGTTAAGTAAAGACTCACCATTCACTGCCAGCTGACTACTGCTTTTCTAATTAAGTCATTAGCTAAACACAGAGCTATGTTTTCTAACAAATGCCAGTAGACTGATGAAGATGTCCTGTATGTTTTCCCCACACACAAAGTCAGGAACAGTTTAAAGGACTGTTTACTTACAACAGTTCAACTTGATCAGAAATTACCTGTCATCTGATGGAAATAAAGACCTTTGCTAGTCTGGCACCCTTATTTGGCAAGCTCTTTTTTTTTCCCCCCCATGTTAACTATTTGCTGATTTTACAAAAGGTGTGCAGACATTTCCTAAACTTGGACTTCTTGTCCATGGCAACTCCCCATTCATCCCTACCCTGGATCAGGTCCAGTCACACCACGCCCTGTAATGCAAGCTCTTCCCAGCAAGCTCTTAATGAAGCATCCAGGACCTTCATCCGATGTCCACCTTAGCCTCTCTGAAACATCTTTTCTCCTCAAAGTCTTATTTTCCCTGATGGTCCCCTTACTCAGTTCTCATCCTACTTTTCTTCCTATCTGTCTCGAAAGGTTTCTCCCCACACCCATCCCCACTCTACAGCAGGCTACATACAGATCTGCCTGTTTAACCCCTTTCCTCTTCACTCCTACAAACTTTCTCTGGGTACTGTTTCCTCCTATCTTTACACCCCCAATTCACAATCCCACCTTTGGGTCTCTGCCTCCTTCTAATCCCCAACTTTAATGTGGTCCTGCTGGAACATGCTCTCCTCCCATCTCAGCCCTGGTCTCAGCACTGTTATCAGGATTCTCATGATCGTGGGTGTTCAAATCTGCCAGTTTTCACTCTCTCTTATATGTGCTCCACTTCTCCAGGGTATATTCTCTCTTTGTAAGCAGTTGCTGCTTTGGAGTGAGTTCCCCAGCCCTGAAGACCTCACCTATTAACCAGTTGGCCTCCTCAGAAGACATACTCTTCAAATGCTATTTTAACTGCTATTTTTATCTTGTCAACCTTCTTCTGTACCCTACTTTTGTTGTTCCTTTTCTACCACATTAAAATCAACCTTCTTATCTTCACTTTTATGGACCTGTAGCCATACCTGCACAGGTAACTCACGTTGCACTCAGCTCTGGCTGTTCTGCCTGTGTCAGCCTCATCTCTCTTCTCTACAAGCTTTCTCTTCACCACCTCCACACAGTGCAATCTCTCTCCTTGCAGCTGATGATTTTTCCTTCTCAAACCCACTTCTGACATGACTCTTTGTGGTGGTTTCACCCTGATGGACAGCTAAACTTCACCACAAATGCTCTCTCACTCCCCCTCCTCAAAGGAACAGGGGGAGAAGATATGGTGGAAAAGGGCTCACGGGTTGAGACAAGGACAGGCAGATCGCTCACCAATTACCCTCACCAGCATAACAGACTCAGCATAGGGAAATTGATATAATTTATTGCCTATTGCTAACAGATGGGAGCAGTGAGAAACTAAAAGCAAACTAAAAACACCTTCCCCCCATCCACCCTCTTCTACCTCCTCCCCCCGAGCAGCACAGGGGAACGGGGAATGGGGGCTGCGGTCAGCCCATATCGCTTCGTCTCCGCGGCTCCTTCGTGGTCACTCTCTGCCCCTGCCCCAGCGTGGGGTCCCTCCCACGGGATGCCGTCCTTCCCGAACGGGTCCTGCATGGGCTTCCCACAGGCTGCAGCTCTTCAAGAGCCGCTCCAATATGGGTCCGTACCACGGGGTCCATCCTTCAGGAGCAAACTGCTCCAGCACGGGTCCCCCACAGGTGGCAGCTCCCGCCAGACCTCCTGCTCTACCATGGGCTCCTCCACAGGCTCTCCCAGAGGCAAAACCAGCGTCGCTCACTGGCTCAGCTCTGGCCAGCAGCGGGTCCCTTTTGGAGCCGGCTGGAGCTGGCTCTTGTCTGACATGGGGCAGCTTCTGGGCTCTGCTCACAGAGGCCAGCCCTGCAGCCCCCCAGCTACCAAACCCTTGCCTTGTAAGCCCAATACACTCTTGAAAGAAAAAGAGTCAACATGGGCATGACCACATAGGTCACGTCATCTCTGGAGGTGATTATGTCTCTCTAGTGCACAGCACATTTAAGGCACAGCAAAAGCATGTTAAGGGCTACGTATGTCCTGAGCCACTCAGATGCGACTCATCCACATCCACGAGCCCCCTTGAAAATGGGGGTTCTCCACCACAGCAATGCACTGATCTGTTTGCAGCATGTGAGGGTTGTGTTGATTATCTTCCTGAATGGAGAGGGATGATGGAATCGAACTTTCCAAAAGCGTTTAAAACAAAGTCCCTGTTTCACCAAGTTTACTGTGTAAAGGGCTGTCACTATTTGGACATCACTGCCATTGGTCTGAGCTGTGCAGTTTTCCACAGTTGTCACTTATTTTTCTGTACTGTCAGCAAATTCTGTCCTTTGCACATATCAGAAGGGAACAAAAAATCGTGGCTTTATTTGGTGCAAGGTGCTAAAAGAGCAAAGGAATCTTTTCTAAGGACTCTATTTACGCTCCTCTGTTTTCAATCCCAGTTATCAAAAAGGAAACAGCATTACAGCATTGAGGGAAAATACAGGCTTCTAGCACAAGTAGAGAGATTGTTCTTGTGCCTTGTGTACTGTGTTTAACCACTGCAAATATCAGTGACAGGCTGTTCTACAGTCATCTTTTACACACACAAACGATTTGTATGAAGAATTATCTTAAATTGCTTTATTGTTTAAGTGGACATGGATATTGTGATATCTTTTGTTGGTCTAGCCAATACATTACAAGTTGTATTTCATAAGAGTCCCACACAACACACATACTCCTTTTGTGATTGCTATATGTTTACTTTTGAGGCCAAAAAGAATAAAATTTTTTAAAAAATTATCTGAGTTTGGATAAATGCCAGGTTCATCAGTTGTAAAAATATTCTTTATCATTTTATATTTTATATTGTGTATGTAATATTGACAGAATTTCTCCTTGCTCCTCTTGCCGCTGACAGAGGATTTTTACTTTTTCATGAATCCCATGGAGGTGATCGCATGTAGATGATTTTATATGTGCTGTCTGCAATACGATGAAATTATTCCTTCTTACCTAGTCTATAGTAACCATTTGCTACGATCAAACTGAAATAAACTGGAAATTATATCCTGCCATGCCTATCAGCCCTGGAGTACAATTTACAACATCCCTGATGGTTCAGTTTGGCCCTGTCCAAGCAGACATTAATTGCACTACAGATCCCTGTTCAGTAAACATGCCTGGGAAGAATTCCACTAATTTCTATGAGCACTGAATCAGCCCCTAAAGGTAAACTTCTAGTGTTGCTACTGTAAGTAGAAGATGCAACCATGAGTGAGCTGTGGAAAAATTAACTAGCAAATGATATGTGCCTCTGCTCAAAGACCTAAGGAAGAATGATTCATTTCATGTTTTTTCCTTCTTAATCACTTTCCTTTCTTCATCATCTCACCATTTCCTGGTCATTAATTTTTCCCTGTGTTTCTTATCTCTCCCTTCCTCCTTTCCACTGCAGCCTTCCTCTGCATTACAGTGACGTCTAGTAAGCAGCAAGGCTACCCTGGGCTATGCTAACACACACCACCTAAGCATCACTCTGCTCTTGATTTTAAGAAATCAGGCTGCAGATGCTGTTCCATGGTACTGCTCTGCACAGCCTCTGCTACTGTTTCATTGCAGCTTCACTGCAAATGAGATTTCTAACATGCATCAAGATTCTTCCAAATGAATGATGAGTCATAATAAACCATGATAGCTTCCAATGCACCATGATTTTTAAGATCTCTTTTTAATAATCCCTCTCTTCTCCCATGAGGCTTTTATCCATAGAAACTACTGCCATGGCTAGTATGGTCCCCAGATGCAAGAAGCAGTGATGGAAAGCCTCCCCCCCTTCTTTTACCCTTTTCCAATTGCTTGCACTGCACTCTTAAAATACATTAGCATATAGATCAGCTCTCTGAAGTTTTCATGGATTAATTTCCTGCTTGACAAATTCTCACCCTCGTTTCTGTCTGGTGCAAGGCCCCATGTCATTGAGGTACTAGAATCTTCTGAAGTAGTGTGTCTGCAACACCCATTTCATATACCACATGGCTGCAGATGGACACATTTCTATGAGATGAGGCATAAGGCATTGTCTTCGTGCAACTACACTTTATAAAAGATGCATATTTTATCAATTAAGAAACAAAACATAACTTCTGGGAAGAGGGAGGACAGAATTTGTACTCCTTTGTAAACCGTTGTTTTGCACATAATCTGAAATGACTCAACTTCTGGCTATTAATTATAAAGGAGTGCTAAGAATCAAAGCATGAAATCACACGTGCATGTCTGAATTACCTGCAACAAGCAGAATGACCTTCCAGTGGATTTAAAAAAAAAAAAAAAAAACCACCAACAAAATTGTTTCCTTCCAAAGCCTTCCACAACAACCTTTTCAGGGGAATAGGAAGTTCCACACAAATGACTTCCACTTCTGTGATGCCACTAGAAATAATACCTCAATCGTTTATAGGAGGTACAGCCTGACAAGTTGCTAAAGCTAGAATAAGCCTCAACAAGCTTATTTCTCTAATAAATACTAAACCAGGTTAACACCTCCATCTTGAGAGTTTTTAAATTGGAGAATTAGACCACTGAAATCAAGTCTATCAGCTAGAGCTTTACTTTTATTTATACATATTCCAGTGCATTTTCTTATTCTTTTATTGCTAAATCTGCATGTAAGAAATCGTAAGAATCACTTCTTAAATATAGAATAACAAGAAAATATTCTCTCTCTTATTTTTGCAATTTCAGCAGAACTTTTCCATATTATGACTGGGTGTTAATTCTGAAGCAGGCAGAAAGAAAAGAAGTTAATCCAGTTAGGCCACAGAAGTTAATCTAGGATTGCAAAATTAGGCATGGTTGTCTTGGTCCAATGCTTGCATAGGCACACAAGTCACAGATCATCATTTTTTTGTTTTTCTCAGCAGTAGTTTTGCTCCTTGCTAGAGAATAGGATATCTGTGTTTTTATTCAGGTCAGTAAGAGGTTGTACTCTTCCTTCTCCAGCAAGAGAAATAAAAGAGCAAACAGGCAATGGCCTTCAGTGGAAAAAAGCTAGAGAAACTGTGAGTGGCAGAGCAGGAGAGGCAGCCAGACAGGTGACAGACAGGGAACAAGCCATCTCTGCACCAGCATCGCACCCAGAGGCCCTCTCAGTGAGGCACAACCCCCAGTGCAGCCTCTGTCCCTTCCCCACGGCTCAGCACACCCAATGTGCTCCACATCCAGCGACCCCACTCAGACGTGCAGCAGAAACCCCCAGGAAAGCAGACCTGCAAGAACTGAGCATGTGCTACTATATCCCTACAAGTTTCACCCAGCCCGTACGGCAAATTACAGCAAGGAAGATATGGTGGCAAGGCGGACAACACGAGGGGCTGAGTGTCGTCCCTCGTGGAGTTGCAGTCGTGTGTCAGCTCATGCTAAAGCCTGGATCTAAGCATCTTGATGAGCAATAGCTCAATTAATTTAGAAAGGACTGGTAACACCCACTGTCCAGGGACACCATTAACCCCAAAGCGCAGTAGCAAACCGGCCACCAAGATTCACCACTGCGACTGTCACTAAGGCCTTATCAGTCTTTAAAGAGCCTGTTTTTGTGACAACAGCATCTCACTCAGAACCCAGCCCGGGCAGCCAAGGAAACACCATGGAACAGACCAGGTGCCCTTTCTCCCTCTAGGCTGAGGAACATCAAGCTGGTGCCACCACGCCCCATAAGCAGCCACAGACTGGTGGACTTGTTGCTCCCAACCCTCCAGGTGGGCACAAGTATGGGGTAAGGGAGTTTGGGTCACTGCTGATTGCTTAACTTGTGCTTAAATGTGCTCTGTGGCAACCAGCAAGAGCAGCCGTGGCACCCAGCAGCAGTCAGTAAAGCCAGTTAGTTCATGGGGGCACAGAGAGTGCTGAGCAACTCCTGCTGGCTTTCCCAGCTAATTCACATCCTCTTTTCTCTTTCCACATCACTGTTTGTTCCTCTTCCTCTCCCTCTTTGGAAAATCAGTTATTATTGATGGATCCTGATGGAGCCAGCACAGTCACCCCAAGTCAATGTTGATGACTAAGCATGCGAAGGCTGGTGGTCCTCTGGGCCAGCTGCATTCCCTTCAGAGATTACAGCTATTTCTACATTGAAGAAACAGCCTGTAGGGTATCTTTCTAAAGGGGACTGTTTTCAGAGGACAAAGTTATAAGAAGTCATGTATCAGCTGGTTGTGTTAATTTTTTTATATATTGCACACCCACAAAATTTTTGGTACTTGATCCAAAGGCACACGTGTCAGTGGTAGACCTGGTACTGTCTTCAACTGTGTTTGAATCAGTCCCTTGATGAAGAAAATTAGAAGCTGCTTTTGAAGGTTGAAAGAAAGTTTGTTTTATAATCTGCCTTTCAGAGTCACAATAACCAACATTGCCTGAATGCTGATTATTTTAGTAGGGAGAGCTTTTCTTGATTCCATCTCTCTGTTACCTCCCTCTTCCACACATTCCCTCATTATCCTGTTGGACTAATATTTTACTGTGAACCATTTCCTTTAGATTTAATGTGTCAGTTTGACTTCAGCAGCAGCACATAGGTTAGAATGTGCATGTCTCATGCAGTTAAACAAAAGCCACAGCAAACATGAGCAGCAGGATATGGAACACCAGTCTAGCTAGAACATACCCAGAATGAAGGTTGATTTGCCCTCTTGATTTGCTCCCTACGAGTTTTCACTGTATTTCTCATCAATTCTGTATCTCTGCAAGAGCACTCTGCACTTTGTGGCACTCTGAGATCAACACTTCTGGCATTGAAATGACAGGAAAAAAGCTAGGCAAGCTAAAGAAGTGACAGGTTAAATGTATTATGCTTCTACTTATATATGTGCACCATTAGGGACAGAACTACCATCATCAGCATGAAAACCACCGGCTGCTGTCATCTGAGCTAAAAGGCATACTTTTCTTGTAGTAGGTCTTGCCTCCTTCCCAGGCCAGCAGCTGGAGGCAGGCAAGATTTTATGTTTCTGCACAGACCCCTAGCACAGGAGACAGAGGTAGGCTGCCCAGCCCCAGCCCCTGCTCAAAGATGGAGTGTCACAGAGCAGACACTCGCTGCACCGTCACCCTACAGCACTTGTCAGGGAAGCTCCTTGAACGCCAACACAGCTCGAGTCTGGATTTAATTCATATTTGTCAAGTATTGCCTTCCTCTGCACAGGAGCATGATTGCAGGCTGGACATGACACATTGCAGGGAAAACAGAGGTGTGGAAGTGAACCTCCTGCCAAAGCCTGTTCCTCATTCACCCAGGTGCCATGGGCTTTGCCACAGAGCTGGAGAGCCCTAGGAAGCTGGACGCAGGGCTGTGTTTCTCCCGTGTGCCATAAGATGGAGAAACAGCACTTTTATCTATGCTGGGTTTAACCTTTGGTTTTCTGTAACATCACTAAAGAGTTTGATCTCAAGTGATTGACCCACCAGGCACTCCCCGCTGGGCTCACAGGCACAGGAGCCCAGGAGCACACTGGTGCCGTGGATGTCACCACCCGGAGGCAGGGCAGGCAGCGGGAAGGCAGGGGTGCCTGCTGCTCCCTGCCTGCACGTGGCCACCAAGCCACAAACTTCCCTTTCTCAGGATGGATGTGAAACAATCACCTTCAGAAACACTCCTAAATGCCAGATTGCTTTGTAGTGCCAAACAAGTGCCTGTGTCAGATCTACAGTACCCCAAGGGCAGTTTGGGCTGAAAAAGGAAAGCTAAAGTTAACTTACTAAGTTCTGTTTATTAGCAGGGTTTATTTCACAAGCAGGTTTCAAACATCACTTGTTATACATATAATTTGCCAAAACATGATAAAAAATTAACATGCACAAGCCTAAAAATCAAGCATATCCCTTTTAAAATGTTCTTCGAAAGCAGCAGAAAAACATTTTTTAAGGACATTTAGAGCTAAGCAGCAGCAAACAGCCAGGGGGTGCTCTGGAGACAAATCTCTTCCAATAGGCCTCTGCTTACACTGATGAATTTTCTCTGTGCCCTAACCTTCCCCAATTACTTAACAGTGAACATTTTCCGACGGTAGTTTTCTGGCTTTTTACCAACTTCATACACACATTGTTTTCACTGCTCATCACTTCTGTTAAGCACACAGTTCTTCAAGTCAGTCTTTTCATTTTTTCCTAGTAACTCACAATTTCATGATCCTTTTTTACCAGTCTATTACTTTATGTATAGTGACTGACAAATGAGCATCTTAAGTAGTGATATCAATTAAAGAGCAAGAATCAAAAGCTTCCGTAATTATAAGACCTCTCACTGGCTCAAAAGCAGCTTTGCTGCTTATTTCTCTAATTCCTGCCAAAATAATTGCTACTTTATGCCTTACACAAAGCTTATTTTCTCGCATAAAAAAATGTAGTGCTTGGCTTGTGGGATACTGAAGTTTCGATGATCCAAAGCTTTTTGGTGCCCAATTCATAAACACATTGTTTTCTAAAGTCAAAAAATGAAAGTTCTTTCATGTAATCCCTTGCTTAAACAGGAAAGAGTGTAGAGCTCAGCTGCTCTTTGCCAACAGATGCAAAATGAATTAAAATCCCAAATGGTCAAGGTTGCATCATATTCCCTGCCTAACGAGACAGAGATTGGGAGCACAAGAGCGATATCAAGGAGTGCATGGAGAGGAGACAGGCAGGATGGGATCTGGCTGCAGATGAAGACACCAGAATTAAAATGTGTATTGGGAAGTTCCTATGCGTGTGCTGGGTCTGTCAGCTCCCGTGTGAGTCAGCACAGGCAGGCTGCAGGAGCAATCACAGACCCACAGCTGAAACGCAGAGTACATCTATTTCTGTTACCTCACCAGTTGGGGGATCCCCAAAGCAACACCCGCGCAGAGGCACACAAGTGGGGACGCAGGCACCACTGAGCTTGATCCATGCTAGAGGATCACCGGCCTGCTGTTTATGCCTGTTTATCAAGGGTTCGTGCAGGTGTCGTTTACTGCCACGTTGTGATCCTCACTGTGCTTTGATCTTCTCCATACCAAGGCAGGGAGCTCAAGCATGTCCGACAGGGCGCCTCCAAGTCTACCAAATACCTATGTTATCTATACACAGATGTTCTACTTGTCAAACACACAGAGAATAAACAGCGATAGGTATCATATATATGTGTTTTCCTACATTACTACTGTCCAGGCTTTACGTATTCCCAGCTGCAAGGTCACTTGAGTGTATTTACAATCCTCCTCGACAATATTCCATTCTCATCCCATCCTCCTCACCAATCTTCTGCTCTTAACCTGTTTGTCCTAACAGCTCCCATTACTGCCAAGAGAGCTGCCTGACTCAGCCTTTGGAGTCAGGGGTTGTGATTCATTTTGTCCTGGAAAAGACACCTGCGCTCAGGCATGACAGAGGCCTCACAGATCTGCGCCTTTCCAAAGCAACAGCAGGACACTGTAAAGCACCTCAGGTATCACCAGATGCCTACCTGTAGGACACCCAAATTAAGCACTAGATTCTCAGTGGCTGCAATGGCAGCTTGGACCCCTGCCTTGTCTGTAGGCAACTGCATACACACTTAAATGCTGAAACACTGTCATCCAAGAATGATTTTTTTAGTTTGACCTTTTTAAAACAGTCTTCAAAAAACACACTCTGTGTGAACAGCCCATCTTCTAGAGAGACAGTTTTCTTCTTTTTTCCCACTAAGCACTTACTTTGGTCTTTCTTTGAATCACATAAAAGTATTTTCTGCCTCACCTCTTCAAAGTAGTCATGTGTAACCTACAGACTGTTGGAAACAGCAAGGCTAACCGAGGAAATAAATGTGGAAATACACATTCAGAAGAAGGAAAGGGCCAAATTTTGCAGTGAATATATGAGCACAGAGAGAAGAAGGAATGCAAACAAAGCCAGTCTTATGGATCAACTAATTCCAAGCAAAAGACCTGAAAACCTGGAGATAACAATAAGTTTCTGCACAAAAAGAAAAAAAAAGAAAAAAAAAGGAAAAAAGGAAAAAAAGGGGGGGAAGAGGAAAAAGGGGGGAAAGGGGGAAAAATGGGAAAAAGGGGAAAAGTGGGAAATGGGGGAAAAAGGAAAAAAGAAGGAAAAAGAAAGAAAGAAAGAAAAAGAAAAAAGAAAAAGAGAAAAAGAGAAAGCTCTATAGTTGCAGCCAGGGCAGTAGAGCTTCTCTGCTCACAAGCTCATGTGCTACATGTGGCAGTGTTAACACAATTTTCCTTGAAGGTATTTTTTTTCTAACTGATGGTGTAGCTGTGTTTTTGAAATATTTGCTACCGTCCTGTGTAAAAACATCCTTGGTCTATAGGTAGAAAAAGAAATACAAACATGATGGACACTCCTTGCCTTGGCAATAGCCATGAATCCATGTGTGACTTGCACTCCTGTGCAGCTGCTCTCCAGGACAGCCTGGTTTGTGCAGCTATGCAAGAGAGAGGCACAAGTGTTCTGAGGAACAGTATGGTTATGGGATCAGTCTCCAGGACCATGGCTTCACTAAAATTAGGCCATTAACCCACTCATCTGAGAATGTGCATCTCCATGGTCCTGGGCCCAGCCCAACCAACTGGTTTGTAGCAGCAGCTCACCAAAGTCCAGCCCTCAGTCCCAGTACTGACACCGCTAATTGCTCCCTTCTGAAAACCGGTCACATCAGTTTACTATCCCCCCGGCCCCAGAATAGGAGCGCACCATCAGCAAGTTCATGGTGGCCATCCTTGTCATGGAGGCCTACAAGCCCTACTGTCATCTGCTGCCTCCCCAGCTCGTTCTCCTCTGTGCCAGCCCAGGCCTCGCCAACCCCTCCCCTGTGAACAGCACGCCCAGCTGTTTTGGAGCCATTGACTGGGCACCTACACCCCACCCAGTATCCCTCAAAGCCAGGTAATTGTTATTGCAATCATGGGAAGAGCAATTTCTTCATACAGAGAGGCCCCACCAGTTGCTGCCACAGTTCACTCACACCAACGTCGTTTTCAAATACGCTGCTGGCTGCCATACTCTGGAGCCCTGCTTTTTCTCTAAGATGTACCTATACTGACACCTAGGGTGTAATGTTTATGACACTTGCCGATTTTGGCCAGTTTACCACCTTTTCTGCCACCATTCTGCCATCCCAGCGCTCATAGTGGTCATTGGGAGACTGACCGTGTTTTCATTTGCCACCAGACACCTGTCAAGAGCAGACTTTGGTGGCTGAAGGCCTGCTGCTACTAGCTACAAAATTAGGCAGAGCCGAGGAGGCTGACTAGATCACCATGCCCAAACTGTGCATTTCAGACACCATGGGAAGCAGATTCTGTGTGGATGAAAACAGACTGGACACCACGAAGGGCTCTTGCCCAGCCAGCTGACCACCTTGGACACAGCTTTGGTCCATGTGGCTCCTGTAAGGGACGTATATCACATCACCTGAGGCTCTGCTCAAAAGCCCAGCGAAAGAGAGAGAGAGCCAGGAACCACAGGGAACACACAGGGAGTATTGCTGTCTCACCATGCACAGAGCATGCTGTAATTCACAGAGGACTGTCTTACACCACTTGGGCCTTACCTGAATCAAGAATAACTTGTACAACAAAAAAAAAAGAAAGAAGAAAAAAAATCATTCCTTAGAATGTGTAGTGCTATATGACCCAGTTTGCCATACTGGAAGCAGCAAGTGTTACACTCACACCTTTCAAAATAGGCTTCCTATATAAAGTCCCCAATTCTTCACTTCATTTTAGGAAATAAATACCAATTAAAAATGAAGCATTAAACTTGCAGCTGTTAGGCTTATTGTGTGCACTTGCAGGGATCTAACCAGTCTGACAAATACATTGCTGTGTTGTTGATGCCAACAGATTTGTCTGCAATATATAATTCATCTCAGACAGACAGGGGATCTTGAGGCTGGAAGGTTCTCATCCATTCTCCAGCCTTAAGGCAGGGTCACCTACAGCCATGTCACTTCTGACAAATGTTTGTTCAATCTGTTCTTAAAGCCCTCCAGTGATGGAGATGCCTCAGTTCCCTCAGACAGCCTATTTCCCTGCTTCATTTCTTTCTGCAACAGTAAGCTTTATTCACTATCTAACCTGAATCTCTCTTGCTGCAATTGGAGCATGTTGCTTTTCATCCTGTCTACCACAAAGAGAAAAAATAATGCACTGTTCTTGCAGCAGCCTCTGAACACTTATCACCTGACAAATCTTCCTTCCGTTTCTGCTTACGTCTTGCCCATGAACAGATTGCAGCCATTCGGATGCTGTAGTTGGAAAAGTTTCCCTCAAAATGTCTAGTATTTTTAAGGCTCCCAATCTGAAGACTGCTGCTTCACTGCACTTGCTCACAGACACACACAGACACCCCGCTACCTCTTCTGCTCAGTTCAGCTGCGGAAGAAAACACTAATTCTTACACTCCAGCTTCTGCCAAGAATGTTTGCTGATGGCAAATCTCAAATTTGCCTAATATTAACATTTGCTGAGCAAACTTTGGCTGCACAAAAATACATGGGAAACAACAAGAAAGTCTGGCTGAAGACAGACATTCTGTGTTCAGTGCTAGAAACCACAAACTGTGGAAGGAGGTCTTTAACAAGTCTTCACCATCACCTCCGACCTGTGCCCTCAGCCAGGGGCTCCAGGTGCTCCTGAGCTCCCCAGTGCTCTGCTTCTCCCGACCCAATGGCCACCTCCTCTAGGCACCACCAAGCACCTTGTCTTCCTCAGTGCCCTCCTCTTGGCCTCAAGACCCAGCAGTGCCACTGCAGAGCCCAAATGAGCAAGCTGAGCACAGCTCAACAGGGTGGGTGCTGCTCTACTGTCACGGTGTATAACGGTGGCAGCATTTTTGAGGTTCACCTCACCAGATAGTGAGTGGTGCTGCAGGAAATACACAGGTAGGATTTGTTTCACCCAGTTTTGGCCATCCAGAAATGAGGCACCTGAGCAACTCATGTAGTCTTCATCACTGTGTGACAAGGAGAAAAACAGCTGCTGACCAGGGACCTGTTTCTCTTCATTGGTTATAGAGGTAGCTCTAGTATCTAGGCAAATTAAACAAATTCCACTCCTAGTGAATTAAACAAATTCCACTCCTAGTGAAGGAACATATTTTCCATCATCAATGGCAAAGCCATTGATGGTTTCCAACAAAACTCCAGCAAGGACCAGGGTTTAAATAAAATATGACTGTATCACACCTAATAGTGAAGTATCAAAGCCTCACTGCACAGACCTTTTCTTAAGATGCTCATTTTTTTGCAGAACTCAGTCCACAAGGAGCCTGAGGCCACGGAGTCATAAGCCCCTCTCCAGTAAAAAAGAGGACCATCAGCATCCCCTGAAGTCAACAGGAGTAGAAGACAGCAAGAAACCAGCCTACATTCAATATACAATTCAGAATGACACACTTTCTTTTACTCCTCTTTAGCTAAGTGCCTACTACAAAAAGTACTTACAAGTATGAAATGACCCATACAACATATATTTAACTATCAGAATACTCTTCAGCAACTCTTATCTCAGGAGCAAAGTGTTCCAGGAAACACACCACTTAGACAAGTGTGTGTTTACCAGAAAAAGAAATGACCTTTAGCAGCAAGAGAAATCTCTTAAGTGTATCTCTGAGCTACAGGCTTTACAGCCGATCGTTTTTCATATGCCTCAAATATATGCATGAAAAAGTCGCTTTTCAATGAAGTATGTAATCTTTGTAAATAAAATAACCATTTATCCTCAGGTGGCATTCTCAAATATCCCTGGCAGTCACTGACTATGGAAGGAGAGCACAAGTGTTTCCCTGCTCAGCTAGCAGATGGGATGGCAAACCCAGCATTTAGCAGGTCTAGGACCAAGCTGTACAATAGCACCAGCCCTTCTCACTGGTATCTGTCTCCCTCCTCACTCCATATACACTGGGTATATACAGTCTGAGGCAAAAGAGAGCATATCCATACACCTAGGACTGGTTGGGATGTCCATGTCTGCCTCCTGACGTTGTCTGCCAAGTGGTGTGTCATTACATCTCTTTTACAGACCACATGCCACTTTATTCTAGTTTCCCTATTTTTTTTTCTCCCGCCTCAGAATAGGAGCTTCTTCCAAAACCTCACTGATTTGACGGTGTGAACTGGTGAGAGCTTGAAGCTCAATGCTCCTCAACTCACACGCTGGGATGGTGCTCCTCCTCAGTGGTCATCTGGTGGAATTGTGGACCTGGGCTTATCTTTACGTTATGAATTTCTGATATATGAAAACCTTGCTGAATGGAAAATCAAGAGAGTTCATTAATCAATTTGTAGTTCTTCCAGGGGTCCAAGTACAGCAGTGCTTGCTTAAGCATAGCTTGGGCTACTGCAGAGAGCACATATCTACAGGATGTTGCTGGGAAAGTTGGGGGGCTGAGCTCTCTCTGACACACCCGTCTTCTTCAAAGAAATTTAGGACTCTTTCCCCCAAATCAGATCCCAGAAGGTGGTAGCCAGGCATGCAAAGACATCCATTCTTCCAAAGCACCTGCACCTTACAATTACTCCAGGCAGCCACGTCTTCCTTTCAGAGCAGGTACAAACGAACGCAACTCCAAGGATTGCTGCTTGATGCCAGCACACCACAACTTCTGTTGCACTGTGTTGACATACCCCAGGGAGCTCCCATCTGTGTCCCAAGCTGTAGTTTCCTTTCAAGATCCTGGGGCAGGGAATGCATTTTATTGTTCATCAATACAGCATCCACCACATTCAGTTATTACTGGTATCAGATTCCATCAAGCCAGCTAGCAACAGCACAGAATTGCTAAGGCATGCTAAGATTTCATGAGCTTAGATATGCTGTTTAATGAAAACATCCTGTGCATACCTCAGTGTGTATTTTAGCTGAACTCTATAATAATAAGTACAGTATTTCAGCTGAAATACTTAAATATGAGCACATCCATCCTTCTCACTTGAACTTACAATCTGGGCGTACAGTCTGAACTTCTCTGTACCTTTTAACTCTGCCATAAGGTACCAGTGTGATAATTAAAACCTCAGCCTGAATGAACCAGCTCCACTTATCTTCTAAACCTCTTACCAGAGTTCACTGACTGATTTTGGATGGTGAGTTCAGCTGGCACAGCTGTGGCCCCTATATGTGTTCCTCACCTGTCTTCCACAGTTCACCATTCCTGATGCAGGGATGTCTTAAGAGGACAATTATCTGCTCTTGAGAAGTTGCAGTTTACAGTTCAGTGAATTAATTAAGTATGTAACACAGCATTAATGCAACTATATACATTTTCCTCTGCCTCCTACATGGCAGCGCATTGCGGTGGCAGCTGCAGTGAGTGGAAATTTAAAAGGATACCAAAGACAGCCTAGAAGAGCCACATTTCCTAAAGTCCATTTTCAAATATTTAATTCCTTCCTTGGAGAAAGAAAACCAAAAAAAAAAA